>CAUYRB010103180.1:0-38069 GCA_963574695.1 Propithecus perrieri | reverse complement strand
TCTCTTGCCTGGGGCGAGTGCCGTGGCATCAGCCTAGCTCACAGCAACCTCAAACTCCTGGGCTCAAGCGATCCTACTGTCTCAGCCTCCCGAGTAGCTGGGACCACAGGCACGCGCCACCATGCCCGGCTAATTTTTTCTACATATATTTTTTAGCTGTCCAATTAACTTCTTTCCATTTTTTTGGTAGAGACGGGGTCTCGCTCTTGCTCAGGCTGGTCTCGAACTCCTGAGCTCAGAACGATCCGCCCGCCTCGGCCTCCCAGAGTGCTAGGATTACAGGCGTGAGCCACCACGCCCGGCCTAGGGTGCTTTTTTTTATAGCCAACTTCTTTGTGCTTTAGTCTTCATTCCTCTTGGACAATAGTTTCTCTAACTAAAAAAAAAAAAAAAAATGTTTTCTGAATGTCAGTTGATTTGTTTACTAAATGTTCATTTTAAAGTGAACTCTTAAGAGAGTTGGAAGGAATCTTAGAAATTCTTTATTCATTCTCCCCACCCCAATTCAGTTAAGAAATACATTCAAAGTCTGCTTGAGTAGTTCTATGGAAGAGAGTATTGTGCCTTCATGGGAACCATCTTATTTGTAAAAGTTCTAATTATATACTGAGAAAAAAATGTATCTCCAGTAATTTCTACTAATTTATTCTAGATGATCTTCTGTAACCAAATTTTACATATTTAAAAATGGTTACTGTGTCCCACAAGCCTGCTTTCTCATAGAGCAACCATAGCAACCATCCATGGTCAATTCATAGGACATGGATTTAGGTCTATCATTGTCCATTTATTTTTTCAGTCCACAAAAGTGTTTTGAGGACTGATCTGTGCTGCGCACTGTGCTATCCACTGAGGTACAAAGGCAGCAGATAGCAATTAGATCTAAACTCAAAAAGTTTGGTATGTCACGGGAAAGACAGGTGAATACAAACTAAGAGTTTAGCATGATTGGTGCTAAATAAAAGCATATACCAGATGCTATAGAACATACATAGAGGCATCAAAGACTTTGTTTCCTTAAAGAGTTACCTAAATTGAGACTTGAGGGAAAAGAAATATTTGGACTGAGCAATAATGGAAGGCACAGAAATACGAAACTGACATGTTCAGGTGAAATATGGCAAGAGTGAAAACAGTGTATGGGGTAGTGATGGAAGAGAAGATTAGAGAAGGACCTGTAGATGGGAGACAGGACCCAGATCATAAAGAGTCTTTTGTGCTTCATGGAGTTTGAACTTTATGTCAAATCTAGGGGTAGTCATCGAAGTATTGTTAAGTAGGGAATATATTTGATAACATTTGCATTTTAGTCAGATCACCTTGTCAGCAGGTAAAGAGAGAGTGGGTTAAAGTAAAGCAAACCTGGAATCCAGGAGCCTATGTAGGCTACTGAGGTAGTTCAGGAAGAACTTCAGGGGTGTGTGTATTTGGGTGGGGGAAGAAGAAAGAGACGTAGGAAATAGACAGAGGAGACGGGTAGAAAAAGGTTATATCTACAAGCCCTGGTTTTCAAACTTTGCTGTACATGAGAACCTGGAGAGGTTTTTGTTGTTGTTGTTGTTGCCTGAGCACCTCCCCCTGCCCCAAGCTTCTGATTCATTACTATGGGTGGGGTGCCAAGCCTGGGCATCAAGATTTTTAAAAGCTTCCTGAGGGATTCTAATTATACGGCAAAGTTTCAGAATCACTGATCTATCCACTTCAGTAACTGAATAGGTAGTAGTTTTCAATAACCTATTCATGTGATACCAAGAAGTAGACAAAATGCTATAAAATATGTTCTGATTAAGTAGGAAAATTACTTTTTTGGATCAGGACACTATTCTTTATTAATAAAGCCTAAGATGAAATTTATTTCCCATTTTGGTAGTCATATCACATTGTTTCGTATAGTAAGTTTATAATTAACTAACCTACATGCCTCTTTCATAGCAATTATGCTAAACAAGCTCTCCTCTTATTCCCACATTTGCAGTGGATATTTTAGACCTAAATACAGGTCTTCGCATTCAGCCATATTTCACATTACCTTGTTAAATTTAGCTCACGGTTCATCAAATCTTGATCCTTTATTTAAACTCTCCTAGCTTTGTCATCCATAGATACAGACATGCATTCTAAATCTTTAACTAGGTAATTGATAAAAGGTATTAAGCAGGACAAGGACAATAATTATTGGGTTTCAACAGAGTATAGAATACTCTGCTGGATGTTCATGTGTGTGGGTGAGTGTGGGGATGGGTTTGCATGAGCTTACAGAGTAAAGTTGGGGGTTGCAAAGATGTACTTATCAAGCTTTAAAGCTTATAGGCTCACATTTAGAGCTAAGATGAAATATTTTATTAGAAGATCCTGGGAGATCTAGTTGGGTGAATTCTGCTCTGTGAGTGCCTATAATATTCCCAGGAAGTGGCCCTCTCTTTAGAAAAATCTGATGCATTTTTTCACTACATTATGACCACTAGAGATAGTGTGAGAATTCTTAAACTTTTGATTTACAAAAATTCTCAAAGAAGTCTCTTGATAAAGGCCTGCTAGTCCTTTAAAAGGTAGTTGGTCAGAAGGTCTCCTAAGAGCTGTAATTTATAATATGCTAAGGATAAAGTTTAGGAAATGACTACTAATATCTCTTTCTTAGGAGAAAAATGCTTTTTAAGCCTCTAGATGAGTTGAATAAATGCTGTTTTGTTTACAGCATTTTGACTTTAACCTCAGGGATCTGAAGAGGTCAGAAGTCCAAATATCACCAAACAATAAAGCACTTGTTAAACTGACTAAGTGATTTAAATGTCATTTTCTGAAAACTGATGGCAGGCCACAGATAAACTGTGAAACTTGCTACACACTTTCACTGGATTTCATTTAGAAGAACTCTACTAGACAAAGGCCTTTGAGTCAAGAGCTTTTATTATAGACTCTCTGCCCAAAGTGAATCTTTTCTGAGTTACAGACTTTACCAAAAAAAGGATTTGTTGTATAAAACCCAGACATGTTTAACCATACAAGATGAACAGGATTTTTACCATGAGTAAAGAAGACATGTGAGAATTCTGAAGGCTTCCTTTGGAAAATAATTATCGCAGAATTATAAAACTAATGAAACAGTCATCTTCTACTTTGAAAGTTGAATTTTTATTAAGGCTGATCCTAATAAAGAATTTTGAAGATGGAGTTTCTTTTCTGGTCCTGCCATCCCTGTTCCGTTCTCTGGTCCCCTCTGCGTTCTGATATATCTTACCTCAGGATGTCTCATGCCCTTATGTACTGGGTCCAAGGCTGCCCTCCCTCCCCCACCCCATTACCATTAACACATCAAACCTAAGCCTTTGGGCAGCATATTTCAGTGGTCTGCTTTGAATCTTATTCTCTAAACATCCTCATAAAAAACTATTTCATTAGTTTCCTATAAAGAGTTCACATTGGGGGCATATGTCTTTAATATTTTACTTCATCCTGAGGGCAATTCACAGAAGAGAATATGTACATGTCAGATAAATATATGCTTGTAGGATATATCACTAGTAGGCAGGGGTATGGGAGGGTCAATGACTCCAACAGAATTTGGCCTGCCCACTTTTCCCTCCCAATCTTTACTCTCCTCCTCCATGCTCATTCTCCTTCTACCCCACAGCCTTGCTGCTGCTGTTCTTTGAACATCACAACCATGTTCCCCTTCAGGACTTGTGCTTGTTGTCTTCTGTTACATTGAGAGTGAAATCTTCTGTGATTATTCTATTTAAAATTTCACCCTCTTCTCCCAGATACTCCCTAGTCCCCTTCCCTGCTTTATTTTTCTCATGGCATTTATGTGAAATGCCACCACCACCACAATCCTGTTGATTGAATAACTGATTATCAATCTTCCATCTCTAAACTTAAGCTATATTGGGGCACAGGTTTTTGTCTGTTTTGGTCATTGCTTTATTCTGTATCTAAAACAGTGCCAGACAACTAATACCCCTCAAATATTTACTGAATGTATAAATTAACCCTTTTGGAAAAGAATATGGCAATATTTCTTCATACTAAAAATGTGTATACTTTCACCCAGCAATCCTGCTTGCAGATTAAAGTTGGTTGCATATGATTTTGCTACTCCTGCCATTGAGAGCCTTATGTCCCCTCCACTTGAATCTAGGTGGGCTCCATGACTCATTGGCCAATAGAATATCGTTGAAAGGACACTGCCAGTTTCTAGGACCGGGCCTTAAGGAATTAGCAGTTTTCATCTCCCATCTCTTGAACACTTGCCTTTAGAACCAGCCACCATGTTGTGGGGAAGCCTAGGCAGTCCACAGAGAGGCCTAAGTGGGAAGGAATTGAAGTCCTTGATTAACAAACAGCCCTATCTGAGGCCCCAGCCAACAGCCAGCACCAACCTACCAGCCATGTGAGTGAGCTATCTTGGAAAAGAATCCTCTAGCCCCATTTGAGCTACCCCAGCTGAACCTGCGTGAGTTGTTTTCCTGAGCTCTGCACCATTTAAAAGTCATGAACTTTCTTAGAAGGGTTCATTTTCTAACAATTAGTAACTGGAATACCACATTTTATCAAACTATCTTATAGAAATAAGGATGCCAGAAACAAGACTAGATGTATATGGCAATGTCTATAGCAATATTCTTTATGATTTAAAAACAAAAGTAAAAAAATAAAATAAACTAGAAAAAACTTGAATGCCTATCCTATACATTATGGTTAAAAGTATTACATAGCTCTATTAGGGACTTTATTTGGCTATTAAAACAAATGAGTTAAAGTTATATACATCAACATGGAAAGATATCCAGAATATATTGATAAATGAAGCAAGTTTCAGAGCAAAATGGTTAATCTAATTTCATGTACATAAAAAGAAAACACTATAAGTATATATACTTTACATACATTTATATAACCATAAAAATATGAAAAGTCTACACATCAAATTATTAACACTAATTTTGTCAAGAGAAAGGGATTAAGTAGAGAAGTAGGAAAATATTTTTCTTTCTCTAAAAACTTCTATATTGTTTAAATTGTTACAAAAAACAATCAAAAAAGTTATTCTTGTAGTTAAAAAAATATCTTGAGTCTCAAGGAAAGTGGTGGTGTTATGTGCATATACACAGTGCAAGTACGTATTTGTTGGGGAACTTTCTGAGAACTGCTGCTCTATTATAGGAGAATAGTTGTTTCATGGATATGAGGCTGGGGAGAGGGTCTCAGGGGCTGGTGACATTGAACCAATTTTTTTTTTTTCCATTTCTCCTGCCAATGGCTTTGGTTGGAACAGGAACACAAAGATGATTAGGAAAAAAAGAGAAAGGAGTGCTCCAACTCTAATGCAGATAGCCTTCCCAAGTGTTAAGAGAGGAAATCTTCAAAACTGGTATGACAGGGCCAGGCCTTTTGGTGTTTTTGGAACCTGGTTATAGAGATTTTCGAATGGAAAACAAAATCTGTCTAGTCACTCCTTTTGGAACTTGTCAGACATCTTTTACTTCTTTTCTAGGGGATCTTCATCGAAATAGATTCTCAGAGGATGAGTAGCGAATAATTTTCCCACGTGTGTAAGAAGGGGAGCACACTTTTGGTAGTTAGTGGTTTATTGGCTATGGGGAGAGGTGATGGTGAAGCCTAGGGACCTCTCTCTCGTTAGTGGTGAGGAAGTGGAAAGAGCTAAGGGCTGGGAATCAAGAGAACCCGGCACTGATCCTGGTCCTCCTAGTGACTGGCTGGCTGAACCCTCCACGCCTCTGTTTCCTTTTCTATATGGAGACATGACATAAGAAAGAAAGATCATGTCTTTCACTGCCTATATAAAATGGCTATGATATTTGCATTCCTACGATAGTTTACAAAAATAAGCAATGTCTTGTCATTACAGTAGCTAGGTGGCATTACTGCCTCTAACATTTCTGTTTTAATAACTCAGCCTTCATTGCAGCTGGTGCCGATTGTTCTGTGCTTCGTTCCTTCCATGACAGCATTTGTCAAAAGGTATGACTTTTAGATTGAAAGGAATTTAGCTATGTCGCTTTGAGACATTATAGATCTCTTCATAGAAGATTGATCATAGATAAACCTGAAGTCTTTGAGAAAACCAAAAGCCAGCCTTTTATAGAGGATATAATCCCTGTATTGTAATCATCCAAGGGGTCTTCGTTGCCCTATTTCATCCGAGTTCTCTCTCTGTATCCCAGGAGACATGCTGACAGGCTCCGCCTGAGGGAGTGGCATGATGTGCGGAGGGTATGCTTTGCTGATTGTAGAATCATAGATATCAGCAAGCCAATTTCTGCATTTTACCGCTAGGTACGTGAAACACATAGAAGTTAAGCGATTTGCTCAAGTTTCTCCCGCAAAATACTATGTGATAGTCTCCAGACTCCCATCCCTTGTTTTTCCACTTGACTGCTGCTGCCTGTTTTGTTTTTGCTTTTCTTTTCATTTTAAACTTAGATGATCTGCCTTAGTTGTTACAACTAAATGGATATTTGCAGGATTGCTTCATATTTATAAAACAAGGTGTGGGGGGGGGGGCGGTAATTGAATCCCATAAGCGGGATAGAATTTTAAACTATTTCTAGTTTCCTTATCACCAATAAGCTGGAGAGCAAGGGTGATTTGGGCAACTGGGGAATCGTGTGTGATCAAACCCTCTATGATTAAAGTTCTCCATTTCTTAAAAACAGGTTTAAGTAATATTTTGCATGGCTTACAATATTGTACTGAAAATCACGTGAGAATTAAGGAGAGCAAAAATTGGCAGAGGAGAAATTTAGAGTTTTCTAAAACAATGCTTTGGAAACAGCTCATTATTATCACTATTTCTCTGCCAACAGAAATTAGTTTTTCTTCCTTTAAATTTATGTCCCAGTTATTTATGATTTTTATCAGTTTGCAAGATGCTGAAGAGCACACTTTATGAGCCTCTCTCTCCTTAGCTTTACCCGTGTTGATTTAAACAGAAAAGAGTCGTGCGTTCAGCCTTGTCCACCTGCTGGTTGCCTGCACAACAATTATGGCCTTAGCGATGTGCTAGCATATTGCTCATTTCCTTGGCTTTTCTTTCTTCAAGTGTTAGGTTACTGAATTGTGAATTCCAAGGAGTTGCTAAGATTTTAGAAACCTGCTTGAAAGAACGTTGCAGTTTTACTGGATAGCACATTATCCAGTAGTTAGATTTTTTCCTCTCCATTCTTGAAATCTATTCCTTTCAAAATAAAAATTACATAAACCTTAGTTTATATTTTTCATTTTATGGTTTTATTTACAAACTTTTTAAGTCCCTGTGTACTGTGTTGCAGCTATAAATCACTTTATTTGGATCTCTGAGATAAGGATGGTGAACAGTTTTAGGAAATGATACTAATAGTAATTTGATATTCTGGGGGCAGTGTTTCTCAGTCTGTCTGAAAACTTTAAGACGAAGAAAATAAATTGAAGGGACGTTATACAAAAATAGTTGTATGTACAATGTGTGTTGACTATGAAAATACACAGTGACAAAAAGCAATTATAAATTCACTAACACTATTTACTTGAATTGGTATCTTATTAGTCACAAAAAATACACATATGTTTAAAAAATAGGAATATTTTTGTAGTAAAATATATGATTTATTCAGTTAACAGATAACACTAGATGCACTTGGGAATTTAGATGCAATTTCTCTGCTGCTTCTCCCAAACTCCCAAACTGTAAATTGGGAGCCATTGTTCTAAGAGAGTAAATATCTCCAAGTGAATCAGATTTTAACAATTTATATTCAGCAGCAGCTAAAGTGTATTTGGAACCTAATATGTTCTATGAACTATGTAAAATTGCTTTACATGTATTAACTATTAATAATTTAACCCTCATAATGGTGCTATGAGATAAGTGCATCTTTTTCTCTATTTTATAAATGCAGAGAGAGAAGCTTAGAACATTTAAGTCATTTTTTCAAAGTCACATGTTTTCAAAGACAGCAAGATACTGAAATGAGTTTACTGTCTATTCTTGATTGGGAACCACTAATCTAATTTACCTTCCTCATTTTATATTTGAGGAATTTGAGGTCCAGAAGGGGAACAAGTTACTCCTGTGCCCAATCTTATATTAAAATCTTGGCTATCATTATAATAGTACAAACTTTTTTTCTGTTTTCAGAGATTTACAGAGACAAAAGACTCTTTGCGTGGCTTGCAGTCTGAATAGGAAGATAGGACTTAGGCAAAAAATGTAAATAGCAAAAATAACTTATGCTATGTGGAGAAACAAGCGGTGCCAGAAAGAAAAGATATTTAGTGGAGAGAGACATCTCTAAGGTAGGCTTCAGAATGGAGGTGAGTCTTTTAAGAAGAGTAGAACTTAGGGAAGTAGAGAGGAATGGGATACTTTCCAGGCAGCAGTAGTAGTGTGAGAAAAAACAAAACAAAAAAAAGGGAGTTGGGAAGATGAATAGAAGTTTGGGATCAATGAACAGAACACGTCCAGCTAGGATGGATGGTCTTTTAGGGGACAAATAGAAGACCAGTTAGAGAAGTGAGTAGGGTATAGAGAGTAGCCTTGGGTGCTAGACTAAGAGGTTTGTACCTTTTCCTATAGAAAGTGGAAAACTATTGAAAGTTTTAGAAGATGGGTGACTGATTAAAATATTATTTTCACATCTGGTGGCTGAGTTTGAGGGTGGGGCACTGGATTCACCTGATGACTTTGGGCCCCTCCTCCTTCGTAGTAGTAGAACTGGCTTGGAATTAAGAGTTGGGATGGTGCGTACACTTGCCTGAGAAGAATTGTCAATATTATCCTCTATTTCCAGATATAGACTATGACACTAAATAGGCAAGGAGAGTCCCGCTTAACTCAAAACAGTACCCTGAACTACTTTCTTTGGTGGAACTTCTAATATCAGTGTTTAAATAGGTTAGCATTCTTAAATGTTGAGGAGATGGTTAGAATTTAGTTTGAGGTTTTATAGTTTGAACACTACTGCCTTCTTCTCACTCTAGCCAAATATGCCCATTTGTCATCATATGGACCTCAAGGCTTTTGACACAGTGAAATCGAGTCTGGCTCAGAAAGAGAAGTCAATTAGAGGTCCAGAGTGACTCTTCAAGAAGAATTTATGTATTTATTTTTGCTTATTGACCTTTGTGGAATTTTTAAAATTGAGCTGAGATAATTATAGATCCACATGTGGTTATATTATAGAAAATAATACAGAGCGAGCCTGTGTACCTTTTACTCAGTTTGCCCCAATGATAAGATCTCGGAAAACTAGAATTCAGCATCACAGCCAAGATGTTGACATTCATACAGTCAAGATACAGAATATTTTTATTACCACAAGGATGTGTCATGTTGTCCTTTTATAATAGCCACATCTGGTTCCCTTCTGCTTCTGATCCCTCCTTAACCTCTGGTAACCACTAATCTGTTGTCCATTTCTATAATTTTGTTATATTAATATATGTGATATTTATAAAATATTATGTAAATGGAACAATGCAGTATGTAATATTTAGGGATTGGCTTTTTTTTTCTCAGCATAATTCTTTGGAGATTCATCCAGAGTGTTGCATGTATCAATAATTTGTTCCTTTTTATTGTATTCTATAGTGTTTTTGAGTATATTTCTTTGAACAGCATTTTGCTGATAATCTAGATATTATATTATGTATACATTACTCTTCATAATCTACTGGTGTCATCATGTTACCACTTCAAGTGAAGTATAGAAATCTAACCTCCCTTTAGATTTCATTATCCTCCCCCATTTACAATACGTTAATAATTGTCTTAAATACTTTCTCTACATACATTTAGAATCATATCAGACAGTGTTGTACTTTTTGTTTCAATCATCAAACATAATTTAGAAAACTGAAGAGAAGTCTATTGTATTTATCCATATTTTTGCTTACCATATTCCTTCTTCCTGATGTTCCAAGCTTCCCTCTTATATAAATTCTTTTCTGTTTAGAGAACTTCGTTTAACGATTCTTTTAGAGTAGATTGCTGGTGACAAATTCTCTTAGTTTTCCATCATCTGAGAATGTCTTGATTTCCACTATATTCTTGAAGAATATTTTCATGAGATACAAGGTTTTGGGTTGGGGAGAGTTTTTTTTGGTCCCCCCCAGCTCTTGGGAAATGGTATGCCATTTCCTTCTGGTCTCCATGTTTTTTAAATTAATAATCCACCATCATTTGAATTGTTTGTCCTTCACATATAGGGTGCATCTCTTTTGCTGCTTTCAAGACTTCTTAGTTTTTGAAGTTTGACTATTATTATCTGTCATGATGTGCATGTCTAGAGCATTCTCATCTTCTTGAATCTGTAGTTTTTGTATTTTGCCAAATTTGGGCAGTTTTCAGTTGAGTATTATTTGTTTAATCACTTCTCCATCTCCACTCCCTTTTTCACTCCTGCAGGAGTTCCGTAGGTCCCCCATGTTCTATTAACTTACTTCAGTCTGTCTTCTCCCTGTCATTCAGCCTGAGTAATTCCTATTATTCTATCTTCTGGTTCACTGATTCTTTCTTTTGTCCCCATTCTGCTGTTAGTCCATCCACTGAGTTATTTTTTTTTTAATTTCAGTTATTATATTTTTCAGTTCTAAATTTCCATTTGGTCCTTATTTATATCTTCTACTCCTTTGTGGGGGCTTTTTCTATTTCTTTGCTGAGATGTTCTATTTTTTCCAAGTGTATTTATAATTGCTCATCGAAGTATTTTTATCATGGCTGTTTTAAAATCTTTCTCACGTAATTCTAAGATCTCTGTCCTCTTCTTATTGGCATCTGTTGACTATCTTTTTTCATTCAGTTTTAGACTTTTCTGGTTCTTGGTATAATGAATAATCATCAACTGAAACCTAGACATTTTGGGTACTATGTTATGGGGCTCTAGATCTTATTGAAATCTCTATTTGAGATGGCTTTCTCTGACACCAAGGGAAGGAGGGGTGCCACCTTGTTACTTCCAGGTGGGGACAGCAGTCCACCCAGGTTCCTCAATCTGGGTATATTGATGCCCAAAGCAATGTTCTTCTTGTCACTAATGGGTGGGAATGGGGGTTCCAGATCCCCTTTAGTCTTCACTGATCCCTTCCTAACTGGGAAGAGTAGGAGTGCCTTCTTACTGCTCCCTACCTGGCTACTGCTGACAACATTGGGAGAGGAGTGGCCTCATTTCTACTGGAGAGTGATAGAAGTCCTTACTCTCCACTAGGGCTCCTCTGACACCACTCCAGTGGGTACCTCATTCTTGCTGGGTTGGGGTAGAAGTCTATACTCCCCATGTAGTCTCCATGGACACCATGCGGGTGTGTGTGGGCTGGCTCATTACTGCTCAACAGAGAAAGAAGGTCCCTGTTCCCTACTCTACTGCCACAATGGGGGGTGTTGGGGTGCCTTATTACAGCCAGGCAAAGGTGGCTTCTCACTTGGCTTTTGTGGTGGTGGTGGGCAGGGGGTGGCTATGGTGATTGGCTGAAGTAAAGAGTGGCTATTTTCTAAACATCTTCTGCCCCTTTCCAGGACCTTTGACTAGAGAAAGCAGGCTTTCATTTTGTTGTTGTTGTTGCTTTATTTCTGCTTCCTTGATGTTTCTGGGTTGTTGACTTCTTTAGCTGCAAGTGTCGGATACATGAGGCAGTAAGAAAATGCAGTGACCTCATTACTGTATTGTTACTTGGATGCTAAGGTCTCTAACCCATGTGCCTTCTCCTCACCTTTCAGTCTCCTTATGTAAGTTTCATGTAAATATTCAGGGTTTTAGTTGTATTTACTGGGAGGAAAAGGGAAAAGAAGATCTACTCCATCTTCCTCAAAGAGGAAGGCCCCTGAAGAATTTATTTTTAAACATTAGTCTATATTTTTAAGGTTCCAGATGTTCTGAGATGTGTAATTTATATACTTGTTATTCGCACAAAAGGTCCCTTTGTACTGGTTTATTCCTTTAAAAATTTATGTATTTTGTTTGTGTATATTTATTACTTTTCATGTGAAACATTTAAATAGGTGCTATTAAAAAAACATCTTTGGCTTTAAGTGATACTTTGTTCTTTAAATCAGTATTTCTTATTCTTTCTTGCAGGGGGCGGGCATGTCAAAGACTTCTTTGAGAACCTAATTAAAGCAATATATCTTCTGCTACTAAATTTGGCCTACCATTTAGGAGGTTTATAGGTAGCATAATAGAGCCCTGGTAAATAATCTCTTTCCTAAGTATTGGCAACATGTGAACTATGAAGCTAAAAAAAAAAAAAAATACCTACCAAGAATGGTAATGGAAAAAAATGAATAGGAAATACAGGACTTAGGCTGGGCAGTCCCTACAGCCCAGCTCTACCAAAGTCCCTTTGGTTAGCTTAGGCAGAAAGAGGACTCTCTACATACTGGGAAGAACTTCTGTGAATTCCTATTAGTGCAATCCTTCAAAACAGCGGGGCTACCATTGCAGTCTAGGTCTTCCTCACTTCGGTGTCCATGCTTTGATTCTTCTCTGTGTCTCAAACACGTAGTGAATATTTTCCCATTTGTTTATGAACAGATAGCAGCTTGGGGAATTTCCCAATCAAGTAATGGTCAAATCTTTACCTTTGGCTGACCAAAATTAGGCATAAAATGCAACCGTTATGTGAAAAAAAATGGTATATTAGTAAAGACTGAGGTTTTTTTTCTCTTGAAAAAAATTGAGGTAAAGTGCTGGATGACTTGTTGAGGAAAATTTGCTAAAGGAGGGCTTTTCAGTTATCTATTGCTATGTAGCAGACCGCCCCAACTCCCTAATTTAAACACAACTATTTATTCTCTCTCACAATCCTCTTGTTTGGCAATCTAGGTGGTACTCCTGCTGGTCTTGCCGGAGATCACGTGATTGCAGCTGTATGATGACTTGAGTAGGGCTGGCAGCCCAAGCTGTCCTCCCTAATGCTTCTGGCAGTCGATGCTGGCAGTTAGCTGGGGCAACCTGGTTCTCCCCCACGTGGTCTCTCATCCTCCACTCGGCGAGACGAGGCTCCTTCACAGCATATGTTCTCAGGGATCCAGGGGAGAGAAATGGAAGCTGTAAGTCCTCTTAGGCTTAGCCTTTGAAGTCACAGAGTGTCATTTTGACAAGTCACAGGGTCAGCCCAGATTCAAGTGGAGGAGAAATAGATTTCATCTCTCAACGAGAAGAGGGGCAAAGTCACACTGCTGAAGGGCTTGTGAGTTGGGAGGAATCATGACTATGTTTGCAAACAATCGACCACAGGAGAGAGAGATGTGAAATGTCGATGAGATGGAGGAGGTTGCAGACTGGTAGGGTGAGCTGCTGACACAGGGCCATGTGCCCTGGAACAAATTCAAGATATAAACAGCAGCCAAAGAAAAGAGTGTGAAGCAGTTGGCAGGGAGACTTTCTGTGATGATTTTAGACAGCTCTAGAGACTGCTCATTTTGACTCAGCCAATGGACAGAACTATACTTTTTTCCCTGGAGTTTTTTCTTTATTGGATGCAAAGACTGAAATCAACAGGCTACAATTCAATCTGGACGTATAATAAGCCTGGGACAAAAAGATTTTCCCAAGCTAACTACCCCATGGGCTTAAAAAATTCAACTATGAACTGAAGCGGTCTGCAAAATACCTGTTATGCAAACATTTTGGCTGCTAAAATAATGTTGTAAGCAATGAAAAAATGAAGACTAAGGGTTTTGCAAAATAAATGATCTTTTTGGTGCTTAATAACCCAATGGATTAGCAACATTAGTTTTGCAAACTAGCTCTAAAGGGGATATTGTGGCTATTTCTTGATAAAAGTGGTGCTGCATCATCCAGTACTGCACCAGCTCACTTGCTTAGGTGAAAGTTTATATCAGGCATTCGCTTCTGGAACAAAAGCTGTGAGTACAGGCGTGACTGTACCTGGGAGGCACAGTGGGCGCTGAATCAGCTATCTCCAGGGCAGATGTTCACGTGGCTAATCACAGGGCAGCATTCCAATACTCAGTGAGTATCCAGTCCTGTGTTTCATAACTCTAGCTTTTGAAGTTTCACCATTTGGGATGTCTGAGTTCTAGGTATACAACGTTACTCTAACACAGCACTAAGGAACAGCCTAGTAAATAAATGTGACTAAACCATGGCAGTGATCACAGAGAGATAGTATCAAGAGCTACCTTATTATTCTATGTGTATTTTATTCCTTTAATTGAAATATATCAAGAGTGTTGGCAATATACAAGCCATTCTCGTGGAAGTTAACCAAAGATAGTGCATGCGGCTGCTTTTACACACGTATGGAATACCAAAGTAATCTGAAGGATTTTAAGAAAAACTTCAAAAGAACATCCTTTCTGGCTCATTTCAAATGTCTGAAATTTTACCACTAAAGCAATTCTTTCCCCTTTCCCCTTCCTCCTTTTCTTTCTAACATCATTTTCTGTAGGCTTCCTCTTTTGAAATGCAAGCACTCCTGATAAGTTACTGTATTAAGCTTCACGATATAGTGGAAACCATACAGGCCTTGATTTCTGACCCTGTCTTTACTAATTGTAATTGTTGGCAAGTTACTAAAACTCTGTTAGACTCATTGGGTCTTGTGAGGATGAGGATTGAATGCTACAAAAAAATTATATTTGTATATAATTTTTATATATAGTATATATTATAACATTATATATGTTGTAGTTATATTATTTATAAATATATATAAATATTTATATATTTAGAGACAGAGAAAGAGAGAGAGAGAGAAAGTATTGCCAAATAGTAGATGTTCAATAAACTGTAGTTTCCTGCTTCTCTTCATAAAGCAAATGAGCAAAATACTTGAGTAGTACTGTCTTTCACTGTGCTTTCCTGACATTAAGGCAGAGGTTTTTAACTTGAGATCCACAGGTAGAATTCAGGGGTGTCTGTGAACTTAGATGGGGAAAAATCACATCTTCATTTTCATTAACCTTTAACTGAAATTTAGCATTTCCTTCAATTACAAATGTAGGTTACAAACCACAGAAATATTGGCAATACCAGTGACTTTGCCACCAATAGAAGTCATAGATACTTCCATGTAACATTAGACCAGTTGCAGAAATCTCGAAGCATGATTTATGTTCATGACTACTGTGAAGTTATGATAGTTATTAGACTGCCTCTAGATCTTGTTATTTAATGAATTAATAAAGATGCACACATCTTACTATGTCACAATTTATTTAGTGATTTGATAAGTACTTTTAATTATAATGGTTTCATTTTAAATTTCATGTGTTTTATTTTATGTACTTAAAAACATTATTCTAAAAATAGGTCCATGTGCTTACTGCACATGGGAAAAAGTAGTAACATCTTAAAGATGTTGCTTGTATTTGTTCAGTAATGGTGTTTGTGGTATCTACTTTTATTTATTGTAAGGTTTAACCATTTAATCACTTACTTTTGGTGTTTTTAATCTTTACCCTATAGACATGACTGCCTTTTAGCAAGCCACAATTTTATTATTCAAAAAACATCTGCACAGTGATTCAATTTATTATTTATTGAACAATTAAAATTTTTATGTATACAAGACTTTAATCAAACTATGGCATATCTATACAATTGAATATAAACTAGTATAAAAAGGAATAACTATATATACTGATATGGAATGATTTCCAAGATATGCCGTTAATTTGAAAGAGGAAAGTGAAGACATAATGTGTATAGTATGCCACATTTGTTTAAGAAATATGGCATATAAATATAAAATTAAAATATATACTAGCTTATTTTTATAAACATGGCCTGAATGCAATGAGATATTCTGGATCCTAGAACAGAAAGAGGATATTAATGGAAAAACTAGTGAAATCTGAAAAAATTTCATAATTTAGTTGATAGTATTGTGCCAATGTTACCTTACTCATTTTTGACAAATGTATTATTATATCATGGTTATACAAGATGTCAGCATCCGGAGAAGCTGGGTGAAGGGTACATAGACCTCTCTATACTATCTTTGTGACTTTTCTGAAAGCTTAAAATTATTCCAAAATAAACAGTTTTCTAAAAAGAGTAAAAAATTAAAAAGATAAATAAGAAACTAATAAAAACGTTACTGAGGGAGAGAGAATAGGATAGAGGAAATCAGAATAGAAACTAGAGGCCTCTGTTCTGTAAATTTACACTGCTTGTAAATTTAACTCTGGAAACGTGAATATTTTATGTAATTATAGAGCAAAAATAAAGGGAATAAAGTTCCTAAAACCCAAAGCAAAATGAATCTAAAATGTAACTACATTTAGCATCGCTGGCTTAATTGCATAGATAGGAATTATGTCAAGTGATTTTAAAACAGAACACTCCTAGTGGGATGTATGCTAAGGCCAAAACAAACTTCCAAAGAAAAAAAAAATTCTTAAACTGTTTGAGTACTCATGTTGTAATAATATTAGTACTATTATTTTGAATCTATCGTGTATGTGCACGCATATGTGTGTGTGTCTGTGTACATACAAGTATCAGTGACAAACATGGTTTCTTAGTTTGTTGGTGATTAAAAGCAGCAAATTAGATGATGTGAAAAAGGATAGTCTACTCACTGCAGCTACTGTCAAATGGGGGAAAAGGCTACTTTGGAGGTAACGATAGAGGGGAAATTCATCTCTCATACTTTGTCCCTGAGGATTTTGCAATAAATAAATGATACTCATAATCATGATTCAAATCAAAAAAAGCTCCAATGATGACCATATCCTCTATTGGAGAACCATCGAATGTTTTAATATATTAGAAAATAAACAAAACATATTTTAGCATTTAAACATAAGTTCAGGTAGGTCAAAATTTATTTTTATGGCTTTCCTTATTGCCAGATGGTACTGAAAAATGAGGAGTGGTTATATTTGGAAACACTTCCAAATGTGGGCTACCGTCCTATTGATTTGCACCATGTGATGCCGTAAAGTATCTTGGTAGGAATAACAAGCATCTGGTCTGAGTCTGTAATTATGACAAGAATTGGCTGATAAGTAGTTATATGAATCCGTGTGTCTCTCGGAACATAAGTGCTGCCTGAATAGGTCATTGCAAGATGATCAGGGCTGTCTAAATATACAGTTAATCTCCAAATGAATTTGGAGTATCTTCTCCCTTCGCCACAGTGCCTTGTACATTGCAGACCATTATGCTACTTTAATTAAATATTTTTTGCAGTCTAACTCCTTCTCTTTATTTATCTCTTCATCTCTTAAAAAGTAGTAGCACTATAGTTTGCTTCACATTTTAAACTTGGAATTTATTGAGTCACTAGGCTTAGCTACCAGTGGCATAGAATAGCGTTAGCTGACCTTGTTCTTACGTGAGGTTGTTAAGTGAATTTGTTCAGGCACTGATAACTTTCTTTTTTGGTAGAACAGTTAATTTCTTTAATTACACTTTTCTGTCATTTGTTTTCTGGGATCAAAAGTAGAGAAATATACTGAATTGATTGATGACATTGTAAGGAGAAGAAGTGATCTTATTTTTCAAATAGGACAAAAATATACTCCATTGTATAAAACGTATTAATTCATTCTTTCCTAAATATCTACATACCAGGTGCTATCCTAGATACTGTAATTTACAGGGGTGAATTATACATACAGAGTGTCCCTCCTCATACTCTTGCCTTGTTCCTGCCTGCCATTCTCCCATATTGTCTAAAATTCATTGCATAGTTGTATAAACTTTCTCAATTGCTATTCATGTGTTTTAGCAAGTTTTAAAAAAATGTTTACATGCCTAGAATTGTTAGAATACTGTCATCTTAGTGTTAGCAGAATCAGATTGCTTCCCTTCTAATATCTAGGTGAAATGAACCTCATTGATGGAATAACTTTTTTTTAAGTGGGAGTTGTGGAAGAAATTATCGATTATTTGATACATTATGCGTACACAGTAGTGTAGACATTTAGCCAGCTAGAAGACAGATGAGGGCAGTGGGTACCCAAGGAATCTAGGGTAGGGGAGAAAAATGGGTAAAGAAAGAAGATTCATTTCTAAGGACAAACTGCTTTGTCATTTTTGTGCCACAGACTGGCCATGTAGCCTATTTCAGAGCCAATTCTCTCAGCATCTCTTCCCTTGCTCCACTCTCCCTCTCACCTCTCCCCTTGACCTTCCCTTTGTTGAGCCTGTTCTTTATTTAGGATCAGAATATCCTCACAGTTTCCATAGCTACAAAGCTGCCAGATGATCTTTTAAAAACATAAATGAAATAATATTATTCCCCTGCTTAAAACCTTCCAATGGCTTCCCAATACATTTAGAATAAGAGTCAAACTCCGTACCCCGGCCTACAAGGTCTACTTGATCTGGCTCAGGCCTGTTCTGTGACATTGTCTCCACTGTCTCAGTCCCTTTTATGCTGCTAACACAGAATATCTCAGACTGAGTAATTTATAGTGAACAGAAATTTATTTGGCTCACAGTTCTGGAGGCTGGGGAGTCCAGGGTTGAGGGGCCACATCTAATGAGGGCCTTCTTGCTGTGTTATAACATAGTGGAAGGCATCACATGCATGAGAGAGAGAGTGGTTGAACCTCAATTCCTTTTATAATTGTCATGAATCTGTGATGAGGATGGAGCCTTCATGATCGAAACACCTCCTATCTAGACCCCATCTCCTAATACTGTTGCATCGAGGATTAAGTTTCCAACACATACTTTTTGCAGGACACGTTCAAACCATAGTGCCCAGTGTTCTGTCCTTATGCTTCAGCCACACTGCCTTTCTCTCTATGAACTAGACTGCCATTCTCCCATATTGTCTAAAATTCATTGCATAGTTGTATAATTTCTCAATTGCAAAATTTTATTTTGCTTCATTTGACTTTTTACTTTAGGGGAATACCCTCTGTAAACAATACTTCATTTTTATTTAGTTTCCCTCTTCATAAAATGCTCGAAGCTTCCAAATAATATACAAATATATGCACAAACTGAAAAAAACAAGCTTGCCTTATGTTTAAGTCTCTTTAATTTGGGTGGAGTTGTGATGGTAACAGAGCATGTAGGTCTCTTTTACTTACAGTTCATATTTGAATTGAAAGGCAGAAAAGTAGTCTTAAATTCATGGGATGTGTTTCTGAGAGCTTAACTGGTATTAGCCAGAGAATAGTTTCCGTTACTGAAGAATAAAATAGGCAAGATGAATGTCAGACCAGCAGTATTGCTTTCTATTTTATGTGCTTTTATTCCTATTGTACAAATATCCTTCTCACTCCCACATCCTGCAACTAGTTTGGAAGCTCCTTAAGGATGAAAATTGGATCATGTATTTTTATTTCCCAGTAGTGTCTGGCATAGTGCTGGAGGCATAGTAAATAATCAATAATCATTTTTTTATTAAACAATAATAAGACTTCAGTTTTACATAAATCTTTACAGTCTAGTAAGAAGTAATGGAACATCTTTTCCTATAAAAGCCCAGTGAAGAGGCAAGGAAAATATTAATTTCTTCCTTTTATAATTTGAAAGACAGATTGCAGGGTTTGCCAGAGTTACCTAACTTTACTCAGCTAGTGGTGGCTGGACTGGGAGTAGGGACTCTTTGGGGAGCGTTTTGTTCCATCTAAGGGCTCACATCTCTAAGTGACACATTGTTAGTGATGATAATATTGCACAAAAATTAAAATGAGCAAATAACTTCAGAGAAGATTCAGTGAAATACTGCTCATCCTTTGATAATGAAGTGAAAATGTGAATTAAGTACTGGAAAGAGAACTCGCATACAATCTTTCAGATACCAGTGAGAATATGCTGGCATTTTGGATGGATGGTGGAAGAACAGCTGGTTCCAATGGTCCTGAGCCTTCAATCCTTATGGTTCTTTGCAAACTTGCTTATAACCTGCTCACCATGCCACAGAATTGCTCCACCATTGGAGAATGCAGTGGTATCAAACAATTTTACTCTTTTATTTCTGAGAGAATTTTGAAAAACTATTAACTACCTTGCACATTTTTAAATTGACATTGAAAATTTTTATTATAAGGGAAGTATCTGCAAATGATGCAATTGCCATTGTATTATAAATATTGACATATTAAAATAAAAGAACTATATCACTTTTTAAAATGTGTTGAATGGCATACAAATGCAGTTATCTATTAAAATATAATAATCTATGTTAAAATACTTGAATAAGCTCTTCTTAACAGTTGGAAATTTTATCTCTCTCTTTTTCTCCTAGACCTATAATTTCCATTCCATTTTTCTTTGAGAAGTCATAATGTAAATAGCTTTATGGTTTATGTCCTTTATGGATCACTTATTACATACTTCTTAAAAAGATACCCATCCATTAGTATAAACTTTAAAAAATTAATTTCCTGTGACCATAAGGCTCCAAGTATTTAAAAACATTCTCCTGGATTACATTATCATTATAATGTTTTTACTACATGGTTAATCAAAACAAAATAAATACTTACAAATTTTGATAATTATTAACATAAAATGCAAACTTTATTAATGAGATCGATGGGGCAGATCTTCTAGCAATAAATTCATGTATCTATGGATACTATTTATTGCTAGGATGAAACAGGATTTAGCATCAATTTTATTTCTGTTAATTTTTAAATGCATAAGTGCTGATAAATCTTGTTCATGTAAAAAAGTAGATAAAAATGGAATGGAAGAAGTTTGTTATTGCAATACTATTCAGTGTGATCTAATGATCAGTATTCACTCAGTTATTTGATTTTTTTCCTGCAATAAATGCCAAAATTCACATAAGTAATTTTATCAAGATTAATTTTAATGATCTGTCAGCTGACAAATTGATTTTGGTCCTCCTTCAGTTCTGCTAAAAGCGAAGAATTTGAAACTACCTGATTTGCAAAAGGTTTTGTTACACTGTCATTGGAATAATTCATTTTCTCAACACTGATGCTGATATTTGAAAATGTTTTTTTTTTATTTTCATTTGGTGCCCTAGAAGTTTTGACATCTGTGAGCCACTATGTTAAGATTCTGAGTGGGTGAAATGTTTGTCTGTCTTTTGTGAGGAAGGAGAAGGAGATTATAAAAAAGCACCACAGGCACATGCTGAGGCAGACTGAGTGACAAGAATGTGTGGAAATTGAGGACCTGGAAATGCAATGAACTGCAAATGCCACTTTGGACACCATCGGTCAACGGACCAGCTGTGGAGTGGAAAGAAACACCCTGATTAATTGGATCAGGAAGAGGATGATCACAAGCTGCCACTATCCACGTTTTATTTATTTTTAATTGTCCCACTTCAGAGGAAAACTCCAAAGTTGATCAAATACAGTGGCTTTTCATTGATCTCTCAGAAAAGTGCTAAGTCAGTAGGAGAAAATAAGACGTGTCTCCAACTTTTATCATTTAGAGAGGTTTTGCTTGTTGTTTGAACATAGAAATGTAGTGTTTGCTGAAGGCAAACAGGTTTGCATTTTTTGCAGGGATAAATTATGCAGAGGGCTGGTTTGTGGCAAAATTATGAATAGGGAATGTTGATTCTTGGTGATTTTTCTCATCTTCCTTTAGCATGTGCCTTTCCTTTCCCAGACTCTTCAGTTCTTCAACTCTTGAGCTGCTACAGTTGTCCACCTACCATCCACCCCCGTCTCCCCACCCCTCACCCCGGTCTCTGGCATCTGAATTTTAAGGGGAAATTCCTGAAGAATCCAAAACCTTCAAGATACATACAAAAATGCAAGATACAAAATAATAGTGACAGGCAGTGACAAGTGTTCTTTGGGAATAAAAGTTTACTGCCTTAGATAGATAATGCTACCTATTTCTTTCTTCCACGGTCAGGTCTGGGGTACGGGGAAGGCTAAGTGAAGGGCAGTGTTAGTTCCTGTGTGCTGGGCCAGTGCAGTGTTTATTCTGTAGGCCAAGTAGTATTTCTGTAAGCCAGATGACTTCTTTCAACTGACTTCCAAGACTGGGTTATTTAGATCAGATTCACGTGCTATAAATATTGCATTTCATATGAAACTGAAGACTGTGACCAAATACTGACCTCCCAGGATGTGGCGCCAAAAGATTAATGAATGGATGAAGTTTGGGTTTCTGATAGCAATTTGGCTTTTAAAAAAAAGTTGTGAGCAATGGTAGTGACAAGCAAGCAAAGGACTGTTGTATCTAAGTCTAAATAAACAAAAAGATAAGAGCAGATAGAAAATAAATAGATGAACATTTGCTTCAGGGCCAAGATAAAGTACACAGCAAAGCATAATCTTTATTTATAATGATTATGGCATTTAGTTTGCGTTCACTGCCCTTAAGAAGAATAAGAAAATCTGTGTATTTTTATACATCATCCATGCTAGATTTTATTTTTAATGAAATCCTGTGCATCAGTTTAAAGAGAAACAGTATTCTCTAGTCTGTATAATTCCCTAACTTTTTGACATGAAGAATTTGGTCATTATCTTACAATTTTCTTGACAGAGTCAGTTTTTCCTTCAAAAAGCAAAACGGTTCTTGATTCTATGAGAAAATGATAAGCTGTTGTGTTTCACATCCCAAGGAAAGTTCTTCCGGCATAGAAGCTGCAGCCATCATGATAAATCTTTGAGCCAATCCCCAGAGTGTTTCTGTATTGCCCATGAAGTCTTAGCATATTTTATATTCTATGTCGTGTAGGGGATAACATTAAGCCTTGCAGCAGCTATGTGCCTCTAGAGATTTATGCCAGGGTAACCCCCTTAAATAAAGTCATTTGCTATGATAAAAGGGCCTGAGGAGATCCTCAATCCATTTAAAAACAATATCTAGAGGTCTAGAGATTTGTGAAACATCACATCATGACTTGGTCCCAGAGCTGACTCCCAATCCAGTGCTCCTTCAACTGTTTCAATTGGCCTCCTGAGACAGCCTACTTGGCCATGTGGGCACACAGAAGGCGGTGCTTGGCAAAGCAGGAAACGACAATTAAAGACCTTCCATTTGTCCTTGCAAAGAGAACTTGGCTTCAATGCCTGAATCAAAGTGAAGTCTTTAGAGATATCAGAGTATTTATTCTTCACTTTGGTGACCGGACATAAATGTTTGGTGAACTCTAACACCAGTGATACTCCCTCTTAAATTTTAAGCGAGGTAACCCAAAGAATTTCTGGGAGACAGCAGAGATTTGCCAGGCAGGATCTGGGTATAGGGACGCACAAAGCAATCTGGGAGAGCTGAATGTTCATGGTAAACATTTGCAGATTTGAAAACCCTATTTATACCAATAGAAACTCTGATTGAAGTCAGGGGTGAGAGTTTTAGAGCTCTGTCTGCATGTCTTCCGCTTTGCTCTGAGCGGCTGCCCCTTCAAAGATCCTTGGGCTTGTGCAAAAACAACTCTTGGAAACCCCTGGGCAAGTTGACTTGCAAAGGAAACCTTCGAAGGTACAGAAATATCACTTTATTCCTTTATTCTTCTTTTAATTCAGCAAACATTTATATAATTAGGGTAGTTTTTATGCAAACTTATGATGAGCTACTTTTCACTCTGAATTAATATTAAGTAAGCTGGATCCTCAATAATAATAATTTATTCTTCCATGCCAGTTATTAGAGATAGTAAACCATACTTTATTAAGGGTTTTCATATACGTGATTCACTTGATCTTCATAACAATTCTGTAAAACAGATATTTTAAATATTCATTTCCCAGATGAAGAAGCTAAGCCTCAGAGAAATTAAGCGTGTTGTCCAAGGCTGTATAGCTAGCCATTGGTGAAACCAGGATCTCAACCTAAGACCTCTGACCGCAAGTCTGGGTTTTTTGGACTGTTTTCTGTCATGGGGAATTAACTTAGGTTGGTTTGCCCATTGTCTTTGGTACACTTTGTGAAAACGCTGGTATGGTCTGTAGTCATGGGATTAATCAAATCCAGATTTGCTTTATAAAGTGCTGAAAAACATGAGCTGTCTCACTGGCACTCACTAAGTAAGTTAATTGGCCACTGAGAATTAAAATCTCCATGGTAATTATCACTGCAGCTTAAGCATGCTTCATTGTAAGCTGAAATCTTGGACCATTTTCACTCGTGTCTGTTTCAAGCTTCACTCTTATTGAAGCAGAGCAGTATCTATGGGTCCTACAATCAGAGCTATGTCTAGATATTAAAGAAATTTCCCCTAAACTTTGCTCTCTATTCTTTGTGTTAGTGACGGGGAAATGATTCAGGGATGTGGGTGATGGGGGAAGGAGGTCATCCTGCCAGCAGACGCACCAAGAGACTCACAGCTTCTGTGACTATAACCAATCCTTAATTGCTCCATCTCACGCCAACAGGGATAGAATTTCTCTCATTGCACTCTCGAGCTGCCCTTTTGTGATATCATTTTAAAATTTATCACTGCCCATTATATTCTTTTTATCAAGCCTTTTACCTCATCAAATTAACAGCGATGTGGAGACAGAAAAGTAAGCTCACACTGAGTTTCTTCCCTAGTCCTGTCCTCCTGAGGAGAGCTGCCACCCAGAGGCAGCAGTGCGCGCCCTTTGTGTGTTCTTACTGAATACGCAGCCATGCACACAGCACGGAGAGGGGCACAGCATGCAAAACCAGTCACCTGCTGGGCAAAGAAGAATGGAGGGCCCAGGGAACGGAGCAGTGAGATGTTGGCTGTTTCTTCTTAGGACCACGTCTCGCCTACCTAAAATGTGAGATTGGAGAATATTTGGCTCCAGTTTACAAGTCTGGCCAGACTTAGGGAATCCTTTCCGTGTGGGGAATCATTCTGATCTGATAGGCAGCCATGTACTTGTCTTATTTGTCCGGGAGTCCAGTCATCTACCCTCTTCCACTCTTCCACTGGAACTTTCCCACCATGTGGTTAGGAGTTTGAAAATATTTGGTACGGTCAGAGCTCCCGGGTCTCTCCAATATGAGTTTGTAATTGATACTGAAGTTCTCAGCCCCGGGGATCAGTGGATATAAGCCAGGGTCTCCTGAGGTCATTTCATACCATGGCAGACCACAGCCAGTCTTCTGCACCGGATAGTCATTTGGCAGTGTATTTAGACTTTCTTTCCTTTCTTAGTTCTCCTTCAAGTGTGATGCCAATTAGATGCCACCACCATGGCATTTTCCTCAGATTCACATCTCCAGGTGTTGGGAACAAGTGTATCCAGTGCTATATTTGAGCACGATCCAAATACATATTTTCTTTCTCCCCAGGAAAGCCTGGAAGCATTTTAGCAATCTTTTCTGCACATATTTTTGAGGAGATCCTGATGAGAGAGTACAAGTTCTGGTTTTCGTGTTGAATTTATTGCCTTTCTCATTAAACAGTAGTAAGAAACGGAGTCTCATAGTTTTCATCTGTGCAGAGTTCCTGGTGCAGCTTTTGATGTTTTCTGGTTTATAGCCTGGTGTGGATTTCCTGCAGTCAGCAGGCATTTGATCTTTTTCCCACCCCCCTCCTGTTTTTCAAGCCCAGGAAGATTGAATTCATGGGATGGCAGAATAAAGTAGCTGATGCAAGAATGTGGTATTTTAATCCTGTCACACATTTAACGTTAAATACGTGGTAAAGGACCTTGGAGGTGGGGAACACCACTGCCATCCATTTATTCACGCAGCATGTATTTATTAAGCCTCCCTTCGGAGGCACAATGTGCTGGACTGGGCAATGAACTAGACTAGATTCTCTTAATTAATTTCGAATATTTTATCTTGAGAAAAGTCAAAACGCTTCAAAGAAAATGAGAACAGAAAGCACTTGGATTTATTTGCAGCTATTGATTGTTTTTGAAAAATGACAGTACTGATTCATGTGTGGACTGAATGAGTACATTTGGGGGATTTTATTATGGGTCCACTTACAAAACAGAGATAGCAAATGATTCTCATTCCTTCTTCTCAAGTCTTTCTCTGAGAGGCATGGGTTGTGTTTCCAAATGGAAAAAGCAACGTTAACTGGCATGATTCATTTCTACAGGAATGGTGAGAATCCAGCCCTTGGATCTCGAATGCATTCCCTGGTTCTCTAGCTCCTGTCTCCTTAAAATACGACATGTAGGGATGGATTTAAAAGAAAAAAAAAATAGGATATATTCAGGAAATTTCTGATTCTTTATGGTAATGTCAAAGTTTAGTTTCTGAGATAATAAAAAAAGAATTCAAAATCATTTATTAATTTTTATAATAGATTATATGCATACAGTCACGCATATATATGCATATATGCATAACAACCTTTCAGTCAATGATGGACCACATATACTATGGTGGTCTCATAAAATTATAATGGAGCTGAAAAATTCCTATCACCCCTAGTGATGTTGTGTTAATGGCTGTTGTAATGTCACAGCGCAGCACATCACTCCTGTGTTTGTGGTGACGCTGGTGTAAACAAACCTGTGCCGCCAGTTTTATAAGAGTAGAGGACGTACAGTTATGTACAGTATATAATTCTTGATGATGATAATAAATGACTGTTACCGGTTTATGTATGTACTATGCTCTTTATCACTATTTTCTAGTGTACTTCTTCTACTTGTTAAAAAAAAGTTAACTGTGAAACAGTCTTCGGCAAGTCCTTCAGGAGGTATTCCAGAAACAGGCGTTGTTATCATAGGACATGACAGCTCCATGCATGTTATTGCCCCTGAAGACCTTCCACTGAGACAAGACGTGGAGGTGGAAGACAGTGATTTTGATGATCCTGACCCCGTGTATGCCTAGGCTAATGTGTGTGCTTGTGTCTTAGTTCTTAACAGAAAGTATAAAAAGTAAAAAATAAAAATAAAAATTTTAAAAATAGGAAAAGCTTATATAATAAGAATGTAAAGAAAGAAAATATTTTTATATAGCTATACAATGTGTTTGTGTTTTAAGCTGAGTGTTATCACAAAAGTCAGAAAGTTAAAAATATTAAAAAGTTTATAAAGTATTTCAGTAAGGTAAGATTAATTTATTATTGAGGAAAGAAAAATTTTTAAAATAAATTTAGTGTAGCCTAAGTGTACAGTGCTCAGGCCATACCATATAACCTAGGTGTGTAGTAGGCTATACAATCTAGGCTTGTATAAGAACATTCTATGATGTTCACACAATGACAAAATCACCTATTGGTGCGTTTCTTTGAACGTATTCCCATCATTAAGCGATATGTGACTGTATTTATAAAATCAAGTATGTCTTCACTAATTTGCTTTACTTAGACTAATATTAAAATGTTTTCCCACACACACACTAAATGATGATTTGGAGGTTATCTTACACAAGTGTCTGAGATTTTAAATATATTCTGACCACTCATAATGGATAATAGATAACTTTTCTTCATGTTTGGTGATTTAAATGATTCTTTTCATTTCTACTACCGTGCAAACAAGAATGAGTTTAACATGCTGCTTATGAGGTGTCCAAGGTGTGCCGACTAGCGTGCATTCACCTCTCCACATCTGTCTCTTCTATTCCTACCTGCTTCATCCTGCTTTGGGCCCTGGAGGCTTGACTGGTGTAGACTAGTCAGACTCTGGTGTTTCTAGCTTCTGGATGCTTTTGGCCAATGGGAGCTTTGGCCATGTTTCAGGGCGTTCTCCCTCTAAGTTAACTTTGGGTGGCTGTGTCTTTCTTTCCAAGGTGGGTCATCTGATATGACAGGTTCCCTCTTGGATTCTGGTCATCTCACTGCTCTTCCTTTGTGCTTAGGAGCATTAAGAGATCCTTTGGTATTAAAAGCTTTGAGTTACCTACTTACTACCTCTCTCCTCACATCCTTCCACACCTTTGTGTATAGTATCTTTATAAATAAACCATTCTCAAATTATCCTGCTTTGAGTGTGCCATCTATTTCCTGTAGGGATCCTGATCAAATCAAAAAACAAAAACAAAAACACAAACAGAGCTCGGGGAGCAGGGCAGCCATACATTAGTTTCATTTGCAAACAGTGAGGGAACTGACAGAGAAGGAAGAGTAAAAAATTCCTGCTTACCTTCAGAATTCTTAGGAAAAGTACTTAAAGCCCCTACAATAAACACATTTACTATTTTCTTTCTGTCCTAGACGGATATAATTTATCTATATATACATTAACCTTGTGTTTGCTTGGTTTTATACACAGCTCAAAATTTCAGTGAAGGTGAGTTTACTAGTATACAGGCACAGGT
The DNA here is from genome assembly GCA_963574695.1 of Propithecus perrieri. Classification (NCBI taxonomy): domain Eukaryota; kingdom Metazoa; phylum Chordata; class Mammalia; order Primates; family Indriidae; genus Propithecus; species Propithecus perrieri. The sequence continues at coordinate 9,990 of CAUYRB010103180.1, read as the reverse complement.
GGAGAATAGCAGTTTAGACCTGGCCCGTGGGTAAGACAGAAGTCTTTATTCCTAAGGTTCTATATAAATTTCTTTCAAATGGCCCTGAGATGATCCTTTATTACCCATAGTAACCCTGCTGGTGGAATTTCTGGAGATGACTAACAATTCTGTCAGAGCTGATTATAGTTAGGAGTCTTTCCTTTGGCGAGTGACAAAAGGTGTTGTTTTATCTGTTATTCTTTGTGGCAATGTCTCCTCTGTTCAGAGGCTACAAGGACTATAGCAGCCTAAATGTATAAATTCAAAGCTCTAGTACTCTAGGGAGGCATCTGGAATGATGAATGACAAAGGACAGAATCTCTGCTCACTCAGGACTTTCATATATAGGAAGTTACAAAAATAGTACAGAGAATTTTTGTGCACCCGTTCTACAGCTTCTCCCAATGATAACATCTTATATAACCATAATTTTATGTTTTATTTTTAAGAAATTTTTCATAGAATAGATTTATTGATTTATTCCTATACTCTGTGCTTTAGTTTCTTCCTGAGCTAATATTAAAGAAGCTCCATCTTTTTATTTTCATTTTGGGAAACAAATTTAGGATGCATTTTAAGAGGGAACGAACAGTATTACAAAGAGCATCCCTTTGTTAGAAAGTATTAGCTGGGCAGGGACTGAAAATGCTGCTTTGCTGATAGAATTTTTAGCAACGACAACTAAATATTGATTTTTTTTGCTCCATAGCAGAACAATTGGATATGATTTGTTACATACCAGAAATGCTTTCCTAGCAGTGCCAAACTATATTTTGGGGAAGGCTGTGTAGTTTATAGGCTGCCTTTGTTGAAAAAATAAAAGAGAGAGAGATGGGGAAGAACTACTTTTTCCAATATTTTGACTTATTATAGCTAACATATTTTTTTCCTATTTATAAGGCCATTTCCAATGTCTGACTACAAAAAAAGTCAGGTACAGTGTGTTGGAATATTGTATTTCTGGACAATGTATTACTTGTTTGAATATTTGACAACAGTTTCCATTTTCATGGTAGATTTCTACTCTTAGACCCTAGGACACCTAGGCCTATGGCCCTGAAAGACCTCCGTAACATTGAAAGACCCTTTAAAAGAAAGCTTCAAATTGCTAAGAGTTGAAAATTCAGAGTCATAATTTTCATGTTAAACTTGACTTTCTGAGTCAACAGCCTATAATAGTGGTTATCATTTCTGATGTCTAATTCCATATGAATTTTTTAAATATTGTAAAATAATTTGTACTATTTTATGACTATAGCATGGCCACACTTTTGTTCAGACAGCCCTGCAAAGCCCAAGATGTGACTGTGGTCAACCAAACCCTATTCACTTAAACACTTATCTCAGATTCTGCATTCACTGGGCAGATTAATGCAAGTGAAAACAAACTGCTCTCTGTAGCATTCCTTCAGCTATAAAGAGGTAGGTCATTGGTCTTTCAAGAAATTCTTGGGTATTATTAATAGCTGCTTTTCACTGAAGAAAAGTCTAGTGATCAAGAGACAGACACATGAGATAAAAACCGATAACTTTGTAAATGACCCATCTTCCAGTTTCTAAGCATTATTTGAAATATTTGGGTTTAAAATTAGAGAGAAAAAAGTACATTCAACTATCCATAAAAATTGATTATTAATTGCAGCAAAATTTCAAGATTCCACTTATATAACATAAAGCAAATTCATACTATATTAAATTATGCATTTATTGTGCTACTTCCAAGCACTGAGAGGTAATCACCGTGGGGAAGACTGCAACCTGTTTTACTATACTCAGTAGCAAATCAATGCATAGGTTGCATGTCTATTCACCTCCAATTTGAAATTCTTCATATAAGTATCTTTCCGCTGAAGGGCAAATTTTAAAGATGAAACTAGAGGACAAGAAACAAGCTCAATTTTGGACAATACTTGGTTCATTTAATGTGAACCTTAATTCTAGGATTTACAAAGGGTCCAGCCACTCAGTGGTATATTCTTGGGAACTGTGCATGACATCAGGAACAGGACTTAATTTCCTACTCATTAGCTTCCACTTTATCCCTCCTCCTGTGGTTTTTGGTTTGCTGAAATTGATGCTATTTATGTTACAAGTAAAGAAATGTTTTTAATTAGTAAAGCAAATGTCTTAGGTACCTACTTATGGTCACTTCATTGGATGAGTTCATAATGACCCTCATACTTTTGTATTCTCTCAGGCTGTAGTGAAATTAGCAGATATTGTTAATGACCTGAGGAGAGCTGTGCAGGAAAGTTGTTCATTCTCTTTTATGGTTACAAAGTTTATTCCTAACCTGGCTTGTATACTACTGGTTATAAAGAAGACTGGATAACAAAGAATAAATCCATCACCACTACAAGGAAGATCCTTCTGTTGGGATTCAAAGATGTGTGAGACACATGTCCTATCCTCTTGGAGTTCATAATCCAATGAGTTTGAAGTGAACACAGAATTACAATGTTGTTTGATAAATGACATAATTAGGGTATACCAGGCTTGGGAGCACATAGAAACAGATCTTTTTCAGAGGGTAGAGCTGGGGTCAGGGAAAGCTACCTGGTGCAGGTAACCTAAGATGTGAGTTCTAGAAAGGGAAGCAAGAGGATAAGTAGGCAAAGGGCAGGGTAGAGAAATGGGGAGTTGGATGAGGATGTGAGGAGTGGCATAGTAGAGGCAGAACAATTAGGTAGTTGGGTTGAGATATAATCATGAACAACAATGTGCATGAGCTTTGCAGTTCTCACACACCCTCATTTCAACGCATTCTGTAGGCCAGGCAAAATATTATTCCTATGTAAAAAATAAGAAAAGGCCAGAAATGTCAAGTGAATTGTACAAAACCTTACTACTTATAGATCGTACAGCCAGGATTTGAATGGAGATCTGATGATTTCAAATTCTGTCCTTTTAGTATGTCATTTTGAACAAGGCTCTACCAAAGTGAACAGTGAGTAGGTATATTTTTTAACTAATAAAATGTATAATTTTTCTGAGATTAGACTTTTTTTAGATGTACTATGTGTTATTTAAACTGGTACCCTCAGCCATGCTTAGCACAATGCTAGACTGGTAGTAGATGGCCAGTCATTGTTTTGATTTGAATTGAATTTATGTATAGGTATTGGAAAAATTTTTTCGAATGAATGACGGTCTTGGCTGGGCTTTTCACTTTTTGCTCTCTTCATTTAGTTCTTTTCCAGTCTATTCTTATCTTCATAGGTGTCAACATGCATTACAACTTCACTTCCAGATCCTAAACTTGGAACTGCAGCTTTCTGACCCTCACACTCCTTTGCACATGGTATAGAGTTCCTTTTCAAATACATTTGTGTAGAACCTATGCCACACGTGTTGTTTTTTTCTCTTCATATTCTCCACTCCAAACAGAATCTTGACCAAAAAAATAAATTATGCCTTTATCTTGGCAAATGGTTTTTGTGATCAGTTTTCTTTTTTTGAAACACCAAAATAAGGCAAAGGCACTCAGGGCTTCCTGTGGTGGCTTTGGAGTGCACGTATACTATTTCTCACACTTGCTCTTGGCTAAGGAGATGATGACATTTTTGGTTTTAGTGGTAAAACATAAAGTTTTACCTCTACTTGAAATCAGTGAAAAAAGAAACTATATGGATTTTCTGGAAAGGAAATTAGAGATCATTTGGTGCTGGCCTGATGTTAACTGAGGACAGGGCTGAATTTAAGCAACAGAACTGGCGTATACTGACTACTCTCCACCTTCCAGCCTTTGAATTGTGTTGACATTCACAGGGGCTGTGTGGGGCCAATTTTGTGTCAGAAAATTTTAATTTCCAAAGAAATGTACGGAGATAAATCTATGGAAATAATTATATGATTCTAACGGCTCGTCTTCCCCACTGTAATGTGAGAGAGAGGTCCTAAAGGACAAGCTGCATCAGTCATCACTGGAAAAGTCTGCTGTACCCCGTCCAGTGTTGGAGTGGCCCCGCTATCGAGTGTTTCTAGTGGGGAATCCACCATTTCTCTTGGCAGCCCTTCCAATTCTCTGTCCATCACAGCTTTTTCCAGACAGTGAGGCTTGTTTTTTGCAGCTGTGTTTGGCCAGATGATGGGCCATTCTCCCAGGCTCATCTCCACTATGCCCAATTATGTGTGGGCCACAAAGCCCTGATATGGATTGGGGTGAGGGGAGAAGTATGAATGCTGTTAGTTAGCTTAGTGCTTCAGGTTTTAGGGTTACACTTTTGCTCTCTGTTAAGCTTCCGGGATCCATGTTACTTGTTCCTTACAAATGAGATATAAAACATGGTGACATTTAGCTTTACTTTTTTATCATCACTTAATTCCACAGTGACAAACCGGTACCTCCCACACCCAGTCTTCACCAATGTGGATACTTCCTCGTAGGGACTTAGTATCACAAGTGACACGAGACATTCACTTACCCAGTACCCCAAATGTTCCTGGCCTCACTTTCAAGCAATGCTTTATTGGAAAATCATCCATAATTTTCTGGCTGCTGTCATTCCTGGGTCTCTGCTTTCCATAACCTCTCATTCCTGTTGAACAGCTGTGCTTCTGATTAGTTTTCTCTAGAGGTATTAACTTTTCAGTACTCTGCACAAGGAAACTTTTGAAGTAATGGGAACAATGGGCCCATCCTTGCTTTGTTCCAGCCAGTTAGTCTGCTGTGCTTCAGAAAAAAATTCTTGGAGAGACACATGAAACTAAACAAAAATAAGAATTCACTTAGACATTTCTTAAAACAAATCTGAGCCTTAACATTGTGAAAATCATGGTTATCCACTTGGAGTACAGAACAATCTCATGTTTACTTGTCTATATTTCTCTTGTCTATTTTTTCCATATATTCTGAGAGACAAATATTTAGTTATCAGTTACACATGCCAGTTTTCTGAAGATTTGAGCAGAGAATGAGTGACCCCAGTTGCTGAAGGTAACTATACATAATCACTTTCTCCCTTTTCTTTTTCTTTTTTTGGACCATCCATTTAGGTCAGATTCTATTATTACACAGTCTCATTGGATGACATTTCCTTCATAGCATTTACCATTCATTTATTAAAATAAAATCTGCCTTATACAGAGCCTCAGTTTGCAGTACACAGTGGTCAGCCTGAGAAAGGCAGAGAATGGGACTGAGAAAGGCAGAGAATGGATCTGGGGTCAAACAGAATAAACAGCACACCGACTTTTGGCTTTATTGATCTATATTTTTATATTTGCTTTTATGTCATTAATTTCTCTTGTGCATGTAATTATATTTTTTTCTTATGCTGGTTTTAGATTTATTTCACCCTTTTTCTAATATCTAGAGATAGATGCTTACCAATGAATGTTCCATTTTTCTGCTTTTTAGTATAAAGTTATTGTTTCCGTCTAAGCACCACTTCATTTGCAAGTTTTGAATTTTGTTATCATTCACTTCAAAATATTTTCTAATTTTTATTACAGTTTCTTCTTTGATCCATTGGGTTATATAGGACTATATTTTTTAAATCTCTAACATATGAGTATTTTCTATATTTTTATAATTGATTTTTAGCTTAATTACAGTCATACAGCATATGATTTCAGTTCTTTAAAATTCATTGAGATTTGTTTATGCCCATTATACTGTCAGTAGATGTTGCATGTGTATTTGGAAAAAATATGTCTCATGAATTTATATATGACTATTATGTCAAGTTTTTAAAGTTAGTTGTTTAGATTTTCTCTCTCTCTAGTGATTATCTGCCTCTTTTTTTCTTTCAGTTACTCTCTTCATCCATTTTCTGTTGCTATAACAGAATACCTGAGACTGGGTAATATATAAGGAAACAGGTTTATTTATAAAGGAAAGAAGTTTATTTAGCTTAAGATTCTAGAGGCTGAAGGTCCAAGATCAGGCAGCTGTGTTTGTCTGGCTTCTGGTGAGGGATTTCATGATAACATAGTGGAGAAGTGGAAGGGGAAGTGGGAGCATGCAGAGAGAGAGCGGACGACAGAGTCTAGCCAGCTTTAGAAAAACCCACTCACCCTGTCTCATTAATGTATCGTAAAGACTTAATCACTTATTAAAGGCTCCACCTCCTAACACACTTACATTGGCAGTTAAACTTCAACATGAGTTTTGGCAGAAACAAACCACATCCAAACCATAGCAGTTACTAAGAGGTGAGCATAAAGTTCTTCCATTATAATTATAAATTTGTCTATTTGTCCTCATTTTTTTTCAATCTGTATATTTTGAGGCCAAGTTATTAATTTTATGTGAATTTAAAATAGTAATATATTACTTGTGAATTGAGTGTTTTAATCATTGTGCAGTGTCCTCCAGTAATACTTTTAGCCCTAAAGTCTAATTTGGTATTAATTTAGTTCTATCACCTTTCTTTGCTTAGTGTTGACACAATGAAATTATTTTACTCCATTCCTTCCATTTTTCTGTATGCTTTCGTATGATTTAACTGTGTCTTTTAAAGTCTATGGTTTGTTTTTAGTTAAAAGGCAAAAGATTTGAGAAACCACAGTATTATATAGTTTGTTTTTAAATGCAACTGGAAGTCATTATTTTAATTGGAACATTTAATTAGTTTATATTTAATGTTTTTATTTCTGTAGCTGGATTTATATCATCTTTCCATATGTTTTCTATTTGTCTTATTTTTCCATGTTCCATGCTTGGTCTACTTTAGATTGATTATTTTTATTATTACATTTTTTCTCTATTAATCTAGAAATTTTATATTCTTTTAGTGGCTACCCTAGAGCTTATAGCTTGAATTTGTTACTCATTATATCTAATACTTAGTCATATCTTTACACCCTTCCCAGACCATGCAAGGTTTTAAAATGAATTGACAAAATTTACTGAGCTTCCAAGTTACATGCTATTATTTTTGTGTATTTTAATTCTTTCTATGTTTATACAGTTAATATTCATTTACATCTATTCACAAATTATTATTTGTATTATTTTCCTTCTTTCCTGCATTTCTAACCTTTCATCTAGATTATTTTCCTTTTTCCTTAAGAATATCCTTTAGTATTTCCTTTAGTTTGGTTTAGTGAGACAAATTCTCCAGATTTTGTCTGAAAATAATTTTCTTTTACTTTCATTTTTAATAATTACTTTTTGTTGAGTATAACCTTCTAGCTTGGTAGTTATTTTCATTAAGCACTTGTACAACATCCTTCCATTACCTTTTGTTTTTCATCATTTCTATTGAGGAGCAAGCTGTCAGTCTAATTTTTACTCCCTTGAAGGTAATATGATTTTTCCTCAGGTTGGTTTTAAAATTTCCTATTCGTCTTTTATTTCCTGAAGTTTTTCTATGATGTTTTTATTTGTGTATCTTTTTAATCCTAGTTGGGGTTCCGAGGTCATTTTAAACTTGTGGATTGATGTCTTCCATCAGTTTTGGAAATGTCTCAGTCATTATCTTTTCAGGTAATACTCTCCTAATTCTCTTTTCTCTGTTTATGGCTCCAATTAAACTTATGCTAGACCTACTGACTATATCTTCTAAATCCCCTACCCTATCTTCTATATTTTCTATCTTTTTGTCTTTCTGTGTTTTGTTCTGGGTATTTTCTTTTGACTTATCCTCTATTTCACTAACACTTTCTCCAAATGTATTGAATCTGCTACCAGACCCATCTTTAGAGTATCTGATCTATTTACTAACTGGGTATAGAAATGTTTAGAATCATTTTGGCTGTACTGGTGCATCCAGCTGACTATTAACCTTGGTGATTTCAACCACTGCCAAAGATTTAACTACTAATTGTATGCCAAAGTCTCTCTAACTTTATGTCTTCAACACATCCCTCACTTCAGAACTCTAGACCCAACAAACAAACCTTACTTAACACCCTACCTACAATTGCTACCAGGCATCTCAAACTTTACATGTTTAATACTGAATATTCTATTTCCCACTCAAATTTGCTGATATATGAGCCTTCTTCTCATCAGTAAATGGCATTACCACCAATTTATATATTCTTGCCAAATCCTGTAAGTGGTTCTTGATATTTCTTTCTCTTATCATTACCATTCAGTCTGGCACAAAATTTTATCAAGTCAACTGCTAAAATATATTTTGTATCTACTCATTTCTCTCTAACTTACTGCCATCCTGCCAGGCTAAGCTACCATCTCTCTGTATCCTTTCTTTGTCTAGTCTCCCTGCCTCCACTCTTGCTTTTCCTTCAGTTATTTTTCCACTTAGCAGTCAAAAAGATCTTTGTAAAATCTTAAATCTCTGACCTTCTAAAACCTCTGCTAGGATTTCAAACACTTTCTCGTGATACACGAGATAATACACAATGTTATCATTGCTTGCTTCTACAACTTCTTAATACTTTCTCTTTCTCTCATACTATTCAAACATACCTATTTCAGTTCCTTTAAGGCCTTTTAATTTTTTTTTTTTTTTGCCTGTGGCTAACTCTCTTCTCCTTACTCCCTCATTCTTCTCCTATAGGTCTCAGTTTATAAGTTTTTTTTTTTTCGTAGAAGACCTCCTCATATCCAATTTAAAGTAGATCTCTCGTTTTCTTTTTTCCTTTGCATTATTCATTAAAATTTGTAATTATTCTCCCCTATTAAAAAGTCAGTGCCAAAGGGTAGAGATCATTACTTCTCACCACCACCACCATCATAAAGCCAGGAGGACCTAGTTTGGTGTCTCGTGCATAGTGGGTAGGGACTCATTAAATATTTGTTGAATGAGTAAATGATCTCCAAATGGTAAATTTCCCTTTTTCAAAATTATGTTTCATTCTCTGCTCCCTGCTATAGATATTCTTGTTTGAAAAAAATTTTCCTCAAACATGACCATACATGTCTGGTGATCTATTCATTAGAGTTTTTTGTAAGGTCGGCAAATTTTTACAGGTCTAGTTAGTTTTTGTTTTTGCATTACAAACTAATGTTAGGACATTATTCTTCTCTACAATGCTAGCTCAGAAAGAGAAAAATTTGATTTTATTTATGAAATTTGTTGCTTAGTAAGTTTAAATCGGATTTTCTGGATCCTTCATTTCTAAAATGCAAACATGAATTAACTGAGACTACCTAAAGCCACCTGGTTACCAAACTATCTCTGGGTTTTCAGACCAACGGCCCTTGTTTTCTCCATATGTTTCTCAGTTTTTCAATTTCTTTTTGTATCAGGATTTTTTTTTTGTTAAAACACAATGTTTACCCACCTCAGCCCCGTTCCTACAACAAGGTGCCAGAAAGAAAGAAGCATGAGTCATAGGAAAATGAAAAAGGAATGTCTCTAACATTGGGATGAGATGACTGCTCTTCTCATCTAATAGAATTCTCATTTCCTGCCCTGAATCATTCCTTTCCATTGAAATAACAACAACTGTAATTTTAGCCAGGGGTGGATGTGTAGGGATGGTGGTGGTGAGAGGTTTTGGAGAGGACTAGAAAAAAAGAGAGTGTGAAGCTTTTGTTATTCCTGTTTGTGAATATATCTTTTGGCTAACACTGTTGGAAGGGGTGAGAATCTTTGGAACCCTATGGTGCTTGTGGTGGTGATGGGGAGCATTGTAGGGTGCCAAGAGGGTATGGCACACTGGATCAGAATTCTCTTGTGATGGGAATAACATTAATAAATAATGGAAGATAACCAGATGTTGAAGACTGTAAGATTAATTTTTGGTGTCATCTTCCCATCCCAGGTACTTTTCTTTTTTTTTTTTTTTTTTTTTGAGACAGAGTCTCACTGTGTTGCCTGGGCTAGAGTGCCGTGGCTTCATCCTCGCTCACAGCAACCTCAAACTCCTGGGCTCAAGCGATCCTTCTGCCTCAGCTTCTCGAGTAGCTGGGACTACAGACATGCGCCACCATGCCCAGCTAATTTTTTCTTTGTATTTTTAGTTGTCCAATTAATTTCTTTCTATTTTTTAGTAGAGACGGGGTCTCGCTCTTGCTCAGGCTGATTTCGAACTCCTGAGCTCAAACAATCC
>CAUYRB010103177.1:0-10250 GCA_963574695.1 Propithecus perrieri | reverse complement strand
GATCCCTGCCCCCCCAATCTGGTCCCTGCCCCCCCAATCTGGTCCCTGCCCCCCCACCTGGTCCCTGCCCCCCTCAATCTGGTCCCTGCCCCGCCCACCTGGTCCCTGCCCCGCCCAACCTGGTCCCTGACCCCGGTCCACCTGGTCCCTGCCCCCCTAATCTGGTCCCTGACCCCGGTCCACCTGGTCCCTGCCCCCGGCCCACCTGCAGGGTTAGGCAGAAGGGCGCCCTCCCCACCTTCCTCCCAGGCCCACGATGTCGCCTCACTGTGGCTCCTTCTCCAACGCCTCCGGGACTGGGGCAGGGGGTTCGCCTTGCCCCGAGCTACCAGGTTTCCTGCACTGAGACCCCCGACAGCTGCCGTGACACCCGTCCTCAGATCACGGCTCCCCGCGATGCCGGGGAATCCAAACGCTGCAGGAATTGGTGACGATAACGAACAACCCGGAATACTGAGGGGCAGAAGGGTGCGCGGCTGCTCCAAAACTCACTGTGAACCTTCGGTCGGCGCCTGGCGCTCCCTGAGCCCCAGTTTCTTCATCGTTCAGAAGGGAAGATGGCGTCGACCACACAGGGTTGTGCAGAAGGTCAAAGGTTAAAGGTTAAACTCCGACAACCGGGCCCCCGCCCGTCCCCTGCCCGGTCTCCCGGCGCTCTTAGGTAGCAAAGGAAGTAGGAGTCCGGGTGTCGAGAGCATCTGCTCTCCTGTAAAGAAAAAGGCAGGAGGAAAAGCGTTCATGCACGGCCCCTTCCGGGGGGACGCCATGGCTGCCAGAGGCATCCTGGGAAATCTCAGCGTGGGAGCGAGAGGACGCGGCGCACAGCGGGGACAGTCACGGAGCAGCCGGGAACGAGGCGCGGAGTGACGGGCCCACCGCGGGCACTCCCGGCCACACGCCGGACGTTCGTCGTCTCGGGAGGCGGGTCCCAGACGGGCACGGGGACAACGCAGCGACGCCACCGAGACGGAGCTGGCTCGGCCGCCCGCACCGCGGGTCTCGCGCCCCCTCCTGCCTCGCGGGCACCGCGCTCAGACGGCCCGTGACCCCGGCCCCGTGACCCCGGCCCCGGAACCCCGCCGTCCGTCCCCGGAACCCCGGCCCCGGAACCCCGCCACCCTTTGCTTCGTTTCAGAACGACACCCCCTGAGTTCATACAGCGCCATCTCGCCCCGCCAATTAGACGATAATTACAGAATTTCCCAAAGCTCCGTTTTCTGGGTGTCAAAGCCATTCGCTTTTCTTGGAGGCATCTATTAGCCTATTATGTCCATTTAACCTGTTTGTACCCAGCACCCCGCTCCTCCAGACTCTCAAATTACTGATTTTTTATGCTTCTTCCTTAGCACTTAATGCAGTTCGTAAATTTTACTCTAAAAGTTTAGGCATAAATCACACTAAAAGCCCGAGTTGCTGAGGAAAACTGGCAGCAAATCAGGATTGGAATATCAAGCCACCAGCATCAATCGTACATTCCCACGCTTCAGATTAAGTGTTCCTCCTCCCCATTATTTAAATGTCGTTGAAACTTTGCTGATAACTTCCCTGACTTTATATCAAGCCCCACACCAAAAAGAAAAAAAAAAGGGAAATTCAAAATATCGCTAGGTTGTTTTTCTTGTTATTCCATACTTTTCTGAGGATATGCCTACCTCTGTAAGGAAACCAACAAATGATAAAAGGTGCTCCAAAACCACCACTGCTTACTCTCAGCCAAGGTAAAAAGTGATAAGTTCAAAGTGTGCTGGGAGGAAAAAAAGTTATATATACAGTATAGCTCCAATACTCTGTAAATGAGTTAGGTTGATGTCAGTAGCATTTGAGGTGACATTTGGCTGACAAAAGGCAAAACCATTTTTCATTATCAGTGCCTCTGGATAAGAGGGCAAACCCTTTGCTGACATAAGGCCTAGATACCGACCTTAACCTTGTTCCCCAATTGCATTCCATGATGGAAATTTGGTCCCATCTCTTAGACGCAGATGAATGAGCTTCGAGGAGCTCATTCTATGTGGAAATATTTTTCTTTATTGGTAAATAAATATTCCACCTGTGAGATGCAGAGCATTAAAATTAAATGTCAGTGACCATTCTGCGGCTCCCTTTAAAAGGCAGGAAATTTCTCTTAGACAACATAATAATAATAATCGGCACTTTTCAGCCTCAAAGCAATTTTTGAACATTAACTAATCAATCCGTCCAACATCCGTGTGAGGTGGATGAATAAAGATCATTATTTCCATCGGGGAGAGAGAGACGGAAAAAGTTGAGTGGCTGAGACTCTGCTGAGGTCAAGACCATCCTGAACGGAGTCAGAAGACCCCCTTGAAGACCGTGCTAGCTTCGGGACCTTAGGCAACGGAACAGAGGCTACAAAATCAGGAGGCTATTGCAGTATTCGGAGTGAGACTTTTGCTTGCCGTACAATGGTGAAAGTGATAGAAATTAAAGAAAAATATGAATATTTTGAAGGACCATCAGACCCTACCTGGGTAGTAGTCATTTGATTTATTAACTCATTCACTGATTCATTACTTGACTCATTTACTCAGCACCTGGCTGAAGGTGTGCTGGCTAAACAGCAGAATTTATCCATTTGCCACACGTCGAGTGTCTGCCAAGAACTGTGTTCAATTTGGGCAACACTAAATGAAACAGACACAATCCCTGATCTGGATTTCCTAATCTCTGACACTGGGATCAGGAGAGCTGCTGTCTATCACAGAGAGCGTGAACTTGCATCAGTCCCGCCTCGGAGCCCTCTCTCTGGTCCACCCCATCCTCCTATCATCACCGCAGCTGCCCGTGCTCCCGTCCTGGTCATTTCTGGCCCCTAGTCTCTGTCTTCAGATCCTGTTCCTGTTCTGTTGCTGGAGTAGTTTTCTAAACTTCAAGAGATGCGAACATGCTCTTGCTTAAAGGCCTTCAGTTATGTTCCATGTGTTCCAGAATAAAGTCCAAATAAGGCCCTTCGCTGTCAGGCTCACACCTCTCTCTTTGTCTCCTCTTCCTTGCTCCTTACACTTTGGCCATAAGGAACTGCTTTCAGTTCCCTGAACACAAAATGATGGGTGTTTTGCCTCTCTGACTTTGCACACGTTTTTCTCTCTGCCTAAAATGCCCTCCGCTCCCCCTGTCTGCCAGGCCTATCTCGAGAACTGTCATCCTGCTGCTCTTCTTTGCTCCCCGCTCCCTTCTGGGCCATCTTCCTTGACCTTCCTAGGCGGAAGTCATCACTCTTTGTGACTATATCACCTTATACCCACACCTCTTGCAAGTATGAGTATCCTTTGTCATATGAGGACTCAACTTATAAACATTTGCTATAAATGTTTGCAAAATTTTTCACCCAACGGCCTCTATCCAAAGCAGAAAGCCATCAAAATAAATCTACTATTTAAGCTGCACGCAAATGCAGGCAAGAAAGAGCACGGTAGCCTGCGGTCATATGTCAGCTGTTCTCCCAAAAAGACCCTATCTCAAACTTTTGTTTTCTTTCATATCGTGACTTATCACTGTCAGATATCCCACTATGTGAAGTGAAAATGTCTGCCAAAAATGTATCAGAGAAAGCGAATGTAAGATACCTGGAAAAGTCCATACTTGAGAAGTGACAAAGTGTTTTGAGAAAGGTGAACACACAAAAAACCGAACTTGGCCATGTACATATCTCCATCCACTTTTTCTATGCATGAGTAAATGCAGAAAAATTCTGAAAGTGTTATTGGTTCATAAAATCTTCACTGGACATGACGTGATATCTTTTCAGGCTAGACAAATACTGTGTACAGTCAACAGACAGTCACAATCAAAGTGGGAAGCATTGAGGCCATGTTCTTTGCAACAGAAGTAAAACTTGCTTCATCTCCAATGCTCTTCAGATACTGTAAACCCATTAGGAGTTCATTAAGTGCTAAAAAATTAGACAATTGGTGTTTAAAATGTTTTATATGTATATATATTTTAATATATATGTTAAACCAGAAATCTTTGGTGGCTAGTTGTATAGGTGGTTACAGTATGTTCAAAGATTCTTTAAGAAATTGGTTGAGATTTTTGGATGGGATGCAGACACATTATTTTTCTGATTTAAAACAGAGTACAGGTTCCCTTATCTGAAAATATGCAATCCAACATTTTTTTAAAGATTAGATTTGGATGATAAGGATGCCCACCTCTGCTTGCATGGCTGCCTTCCCTTCTTCCCTAGAAGACTGTGAGCTACTGAGCCACGGACTTGTGTTTTGTTTATCTTTGCAGCTCCAGATACAAACACAGCGAGAGCACTCAGCAATGTATTAGTATGAGGGATGTATGGATGAGTGGATGCTCTACTTGCGATATGACTGCGTGTCCATTCCCCTGGATTCCACCCACGGACCCTCTGCCTCCTTCTGTTCTCATAGCCAAGAATATGACTTCACTGTCTCCCTCATGACATGACAGTGACGGAAGCAAAGAAGATCTTGGAAGGCTATTTTGAGAGTACATTTATTCATTTAAATGTGTTTATTGAATAAACACATTTATTTAACTGCACATTAGATAAACGCAAATGACTTAACAATTGCTGCTGATTGAATAGAAATAGAAGCCGAATCCCACGAACCATCATACTCACTCTTACTTCTGGTGTTTGCACTTAATGCAGGTTAGGGTGAAATAGAAATTTTCCAACTGTATCCCCCTCTGCCCAGAAGAAAAAACAACATGGTTCCTTTCCAACACCCATTAGGAGAATTCCTCTTTGCAATGTCAATTTCCCAATAGGAAATCATGTTTGCTCTCTGCTCAGCATTGTCTTGGAGTCACCTATAGGTTTTGAGCTCTGTTAATCATGCCTGTAAATCAATAACCATAAAGCCATGGGCCATGCTGCATTCCCCATCAATTGAGTATTTGTAAACAAAAATAACAAGATCCCCCAAGGGATGGTTGGGTTTTTTTTAAAAAGTATTCTTTTTTTTTATAAAACCCCTACCACCTATTATATGAGCTAAGAATCCAGACAACAGCTACGAGGAATCAATATGTACTCAGATTGCTCCATCAATATGCACGTTCATTTATTCCCTTCAAGGTTATCTTGGCTGTTCAGGGAAGATGCTCATTTTCTCTGTTATAGTCATGCCCTATGAGACAAGTGAAGAAAGACCCTCTCCTACAAGGACATCATCCTGTGGATTTGTAGCCCTGAGAATTAGCAAACCTCCCAGTAAGAGGGGTGAGAGCTTATGGCCGGTATCTCCACCTGCTTTTCTTGTTTACTGAGGGACTTTATTCTGTGTTTATTCAGGAGTTTAATCTGTGAATTCAGGAAACATAGTTCCTCCAGGATTTCCGCACACAGTCATTGAAGAATGGCGGAATACGCCACCCCAAAATATGCCACTTTGGCATATGCAGTGTTTTGAGCTAAGGGCACTTAAAAAAACAAGTGCAAGAAGGGTGTTCTGACCCTCCCCTTTTTCTTACTGAAAGCAGAAGATAAATCTCTTATATGGAAGATGTTTTGCATATACCAGGAGGAAAGTAACATTCTTATCATTGTAGGGGCAAAGAGAATCTTCCTTCCCACCCCTCTGAAGGCTCCATCATTTGAGTCTATAAAACAAACTGACAATAGACAGATTTACAAGAGAAAAGGCATAAAAATGCATTATATGTATAAGCATGGGATTCATACGAAATATGAAAACTCAAAGAAGGCCAGATGACTGAAGGTTTCACACCGTACAGAAAGTAAGAGCCCGGAGCCCCTGCGGGGAGGGGCGGCAGGCTATGGGAAGGACAAGGAGGAAACAGGTGTTGAGTGAAGACCGTCTTGTTACAAAAACGAAGTCTCTCAGGCAACAGCCCTCAGAGAGAAGAGACGGTAGCCCGTGCTAAAGCTTCCCTGTCAGACCTATGTCTTCTTTCCTGTGACTTCATCTTTCCTAGATCTCGATAAAAGAACCACACAGAAGGCCTCTGCCTGCATCTCCTGTTTGCTTTACCAATTTGGGGAGATGTCACTTTTTTTTCTTTTTTTTAATGAAAGGATAGTTTTCCAGAGATATTTCTGTCTGCAGTTTCTCTGAATAACCAACTGAAAATATGCCCAAAAAAGTGTATTTTGGGGCGGCATATTTTGGTTTTCCACATCATCAGGAACAGGAAGTTGAGACCAAAAAAATTCTGCGCAAACAGACCTTGTTAAAATCATTCTTATCTTCCTTTAGCCTCCTCCACACAGTTTAGTTACTTTTCCAAAATTGCATTTCTTTGCTCAACCTGACATAAACGCTTTCCCGCTTCTTTGGGTCTTCATTTCCTGACGAGGGCTCCCATCACAAGTAAAACTTACGTTAAATCAATTTGTTTGCTTTTCTCCTGTTAATCTGTCTTATGTCAGTTTAATTCTTAGGCCCAGCCAAAAACCCCTAAGGGGGTAAAGGTAAAATTTTGCCTCGCTAACATCAAGGCCGCCAACCACGCAGGTGAGGTAAAAGCACAACCGTCTTCACCTGTTTTGTATCAGGGAGCTTAGCACCTGTGCACATAATCAATCAATGGTCATGGCATGAATGAGGTGTGCTATGTGGAGAGAGCCTGGATTCAGAATGAACCTTGCTGTGCACTAAATGCATGTGACTTGACTTCTCTGAGCCTTAGTTTCCTTATCATGGAAATGAGGACAATAAAAGCAGCCATATTTGGTTGCAGTGAAGAGTAAATAAAGGAAACTTAATAAGGTACCTACACAGTGCCTGGCAGGTAGTTGGGAAAAAAACCAAACTTTGCAACCCAAAAGATATATCTTTGGCATATTCTGTTACGGCTATTCAGGGACTGAATATTCAGAGACAGAAATAGCTCTGAAAAGTTGTCTTCTGGGGAGAATTTGCATCTGTAGAGAAATCTACATTCGTGAAGTAAACAGTGGTGCAAACAGGCTTCCTCGGAGACCATCCTATCTTCCTTATCTGGATCTAGCAAAGATGAACTCACGGGAAAAGAAGACCTGACACGTTTAAAAATCTGGCAGAGAAACTTGTACCCCACGCTGTCATCTCTTCTTTCTGAGGGTGGCTCTGAGGTTACCTGAGAGATTTTCATCTGCATAACAAGACAGCCCTTGCTCACCATGCCTTTCTTCCTCTCTCCCTTCCGTAACCTGCAGCCTGCTCCGAGCTCTGCTTCTTTCTGCATGGTATAATTTTAGCCACATGGCTTTCCTTTGAGTCTCGTATTTTCAGGACTCTTGTGTCCGGGTACACACTAATAAATTTGTATACCTCCTTTCCTATTCATCTGTCTATAGTCAGTTCACTTCCACAGACTTAGACTCAAACCTTCAATTCTCCTTGCCCCTACAGTGGCCAGGCAGGATAACAGATAGGTTTGAGCAAGAGTGCCAACCAGAACCCATCACTGGTGATTAGAGTGCTGGTCAAGAAGGAACCAGAGGCCATCAGGCCCCCTGCACTTAAGTAGCACTGTCTGCTGTGGGCACCAGGAAGGGGGTTGTGGTCCAAGATCCATGCATTTTCTGACCCTGTAGTAGGTGCTCAATAAACGTAAGCTATGATTGTTGGTTTATATACATTGCCGTACATTTAGAAAGAATTTTCTAGGTTGCAGGTCTTGAGGAACAGGGGAGGGGTCATAAACTCTTATTTTTACAGAAGAAACAAAGGATCAAAGAGGTTAAGTATTATTAATAATAACTTGATCAAGATCACCTAGTTAAACCATAGAGCCACAACTACTACTACTACTACTACTACTAATAATAATAATAATAATAAGCCACGACAACCCAAAACAAGTGACTGAAGCAAAGATCTCAATCACTGGAGGCTTATTAAGCCAAAGTTTTAGTATGCACCTGGGAAAAGCACAAACCACAGAAGCATCAGCGACCCGGCGCTCTCCCAAGAGGGACGTGGGAACTCAGTATTTAAGGGGGGAGGGCGCACGGAGAGAAACAGGAGGAGGGGGTGGGCGGTGAGGCACATGGCTGCATTCTGGTGAGGCTGTCACCAGTGCTCAGTAAGTCTACATTTTCCACAAGATGTTTGAAGAGAAAAAGGGAGGAAAGGAAGAGTCAATTAGGCAGATGTCTCTGGGTGGGTGGAGGAGGGATCGATCTTGTCTCTGTTCTATCCCCGGGAAGAGAAACTTAAAATCAACACCATCGCGGTGGTATCCAATAGACTTTAGTTTTAGCCTACAGACCTGAAGTTACAGTGTGCACGTCTTTGTTTACGGGAGGCGGCAAGGAATTTCCTGATGCATGATGTGTGGGGGACTCCTTGCTAGATGCCCCAGGCCTTTTACCTTTCCTGGGGATCTGGTTAATGTGTAACGTTAGCAACAGCTTTTCATTCGGAAGGGGGTGTTGCATGACTCAGCCTCCAGGCCTGATCTTGCCTTTTGCATTAGGAGTTGGGGTGCGGGTGGGGGGTCCTGCGGTCTTTATTTTCCTTTACAGCCACCTGACATCAACTTCAGCATTCTCTCTAATGTATCAGTGGTTCTCAACCCCAGTATGTCAGATTCTTTTGGCTACCAAATATCATCAGTAACAATGTCGCTAAGACAAACTGAGTCTGTCGCTTTCCCTGCTAAGGAAAAGCAGCATCTGACAACGCTTTGGTCATAGTGTCTGAGATGGGGGACGGTCAGGTCAGAATTTATGGACAATTGGAAATTTGATGAAAATCAGCCTTCGAAAGTGGGGTTAGTGTCGGGTAAGGATCATGACATAACAGCTCAGGATTAATGCAAACAGCAAGGCAAGGATTTTGAGGTGCAAGGATGCCAAGAATCTTAGGGCACAAACTGTCTGCAGATGCTTTTTATTGAAGAGTTGTGTCTTTTGGGAAGTTCTTGCAATGATCAAGCCATTTGCCCTGGCAAAAAAAAGAAAAAATCCCTGAAAAGTAAAATCATGCTAATAGAGATGGCAGAATTAGCAAAGTCGTGTTAATGCGGAGAGTAACGTATGTGGGGCTAAGGCGATTTCGGTTCTCAGCAGGGGTGAAAGGTTTTAGTTCTCAGCTATGCTTTAGAATAACCTGAGAAAATTTAAAATATATCAATACCTGCACCTACCCCAGACCACTAAGACCAGAATCTCTTGGAAGGTTAAAAAGTGCCCAGTTAATTCCCACCCACAGCCAGGGTTTGGAGCTACTGCTCCATAGCTCTGGTTCTTAAACTTCAGCATCCATAAAAACTTTTGAGGAGTCTGCTTAATATCCATAAGAATTACCCAAGGGAACTGTTAAAATGCGGGTATGCAGAAGGACCGGGCATCTCTATTTTAAACCAAAGCTCCTAGGGTGATTTTGAACGGAAGGACTAGGGACCACACTTTGAGAAAAGGGCTGTATCGCTCTAGCTCTGCGCTGCGTAAGAAGAGACACAAATACCAAACCAATGTCTCACCCAGAAACCAAGAGGCCCAACATCTTATCTAGGAAGTCCCCACAACATATCTGGCCTTGGAGAGAATCGGGGGTCACCTACGTGGCGCAACTGTGGAGGTGGCAGATCTCCATCACCCCCAAATCCCCAACTTTAGGAATACCTACTTTTGGGTCTTGCAAAGCCTGAAAATTTAAAAATTCCTTGGAGGTAACATTCTAATCGTCATTATCTATTATTAACAAATGCCTTAATGAGTGCCAGTCCCCTTGGGACGAGAGTGATGATGCAGTCAGGGGAGGGCAGAAGGGGCTGGAAGGGAGGGGGCCGGGACGCTGGGGGTGCTGGGGGCACATTTCAGCACGCACGCTGCTCCGAGGCCAGCGCTGCTAGGAGGTGTTTGTTCGTTACCTCCCAGTGCAGGGGCTCCTCTGTGGCTCACTTTCTCTCCCATCATTTTCCTCCTTCCCTGTGAAAATGGAAAGCTGCCTTGATCGTAGCTGAGATACATGGATTTCATTTTTGCAGACCTGAATCAAGATTTTGAAGTGAAAAATTATATATAATTAAGGACCTGTGTCTTATACTGAAAGGCAATTTGCAAAGTGTATCAGAAATCTTTTTAAACCAAGTGTTTTTTGTTCCAGCAAATCTACTTCCACAAATTAACCCTAAAGAAATTGTAGCAGGCATAATTTTTTTTTTTTTTTTGAGACAGAGTCTCACTCTTTTGCCCGGGCTAGAGTGAGTGCCGTGGCGTCATCCTAGCTCACAGCAACCTCACACTCCTGGGCTCAAGCGATCCTCCTGCCTCAGCCTCCCGAGTAGCTGGGACT
>CAUYRB010103176.1:0-16730 GCA_963574695.1 Propithecus perrieri | reverse complement strand
GTTCTGGGCATAGGAGATGCAGCCACGGGAATGCACACATGGAACATATGTTCATTCCCGTGTGTTTGTTTGGCAAAATGGTGGGGTATGGAGGTGCCTCGTGCCCTTGCAGGGCCTTGGGACAAAGGCCACATATTTCTGGTCCAAACACAGGCCTTGGCCCCCACAGGAACCAAACCCACTGTGACCACCCATCGCCTGGAGGCACAGGGATGGAGGACGGGGTGGAGACTGTGTTGGAACACTGAAGGGCCTAGTGACCCACTTCTCTCCTGCTGAGTGTTAAGGTATTTTCTTCCCAAAAGGCAGCCTCTCTGCAACAGACAGTCCACTAAGCTTTGGTGTCAAATAACTGCCTCACTCTCCTGCTCAGTCTGGCTTCTGGTTGCTATGGCAATGTGGCCAGGAACACTGCTGTCTCACTGTAAATGAGTAGGAGTCTGTGAATGTAGAGGGGTACTTTGGGGGGAGAGGGGGGAATTCTTGAAGGTGAGAACAGCCTCATACATTTAGGGCTTTGGTGATTAACACCTCCCACAGGCCCTCCCCCAGCAGTTACACCACTATTCCCAGGAGGCAGGCTAGTTAGAGTGTAAACAGGGAGCCTTAAAGCAGATAGCAGAGGCTTTTCATTAGAGTCATTTCCCAGAAGTATGCGGTGCATTAGGGAGTCTTCACCTGCTCACATTCCAAGGTGGTCTCACTGTGCTCTCACTAGCAGTGTTCTTTCTTGTACGACTGCTGGGCGCCAAGCACTCCAAGGGTACCTACTTAATGCCAGGTAACTTATCCCAGGGGAAACGGCATGCATACGGGTGTGGGTTTGGGGCCATGGCAGGAGTTATAGACTAAGGGCGAAAGTTCTGAAGTCCAATTCAGACATTCATCCTTAATAGGGGACAGCCCTCCTCATTCCAGCTCTCTCCTTCTTTTGCACACAGCGGCAAAAATTAAGTTAGAGGTGGGAGGTCTGGCTGAAGTTCTGAGGCACTTAGCGACCCCTTCTCTCTAGCCAAGAGCCACTTTGTCTTAATTCTAGCGGTCTTGCCTAGCCATCCAAATTTCCAGACCTATGATTAGCTTTGCATGGCAGTGTCCTGATCCACAATGGCCTAACCTGCCTGGTGACTGGTTGCTATGGCAATCCTGCCAAAAGCTTTCCTCACTAAATGAAATGTAAAGGGATTAGGACAGGGGTGGGGAGAACTGTAATTTGAATATCCTAATGACACTAATTGATAGACCTTCGTGAACACAAACACAGGCCCAGGCACCAGGGGGCTTGACTGGGAAAAGAGAGCTTCAAACAAGTAGGAAAAGGCATTTTTCACCAGAGAAACCCCTACAGAGTAAAATTCGGAAGATGAGGAAAGGTGTCATCAGATTAGGACTCAGAGTAACTCAGTAGTTGACTCTGCCTGTTACTCTGCATTTTCTCTAAATACCCAGACCCAAAGCCCTGTGTTGGGGCATATTGGCAGGAAGATGTCTGGAGTGACTTCTCCGAGCGGAGAGGGGACCGGTAGCCCTTTCTCTGGGCTGGTGGCTGCGAGCACCTGCTGTGGTGTTGGCACCCAGGCCTGTGGCTCCCGCGGAGTCCAGGTCGCAATGCTTTGCAGCACTCGGCTACTCTGCTGCCCACTCCTCTGCAGCTGAGACCTGCCTTGTTTTCCTCCTTCCTGCCTCCCTCCTTCAACCAATATTCTGGACTCTATAATCAGCTTAGGTGTCTAATGACTCGGTCAGGGCTTAATTGGCCCTAGCTGCTGGTTGCTATGGTGATGCAGCCAGGAGCTCTTTGCTGGCTAAGTTACAATAAGAGGGAACCTGAGGTGGGAGGGGGATGGCAGAAGGACCGGGCCCAAATCGAAGATGAGAATACTCTAATTACGCTAACTGATAGCCTTTCGTGATTAAAACCTTATAAATACAGGTCCCAGGGCAAAGGCAGAGGGAGCCGGAGGCTTACCTGGGAAAATAAAGCATGGAACACAAGGAAAGCGCGTTTCAGTAGAGACATACCCAAGAAGCAATCCAGAGGATAAGAAAAGCCTCTAGCTTGAAGCTCTGACTCGGGTGGGGCAAAGACAATATGTGTAACCGAAACATTTGTACCCCCATAATATGCTGAAACAAAAAAATTAAAAATTAAAAAGAAAAGGCTCTACATGCTGAAGATCGCGGGATACGGGTTTTCTAAAGACACAGGCATGTTCGGGGATCAAGGTCCTCATTTGCAGGAGTCTGAGACTTCTCAATTGTCAGTCTCGACTGTTCAGATGGGAAACTGAGGCTCAGAAGTGGGAAAGGACTGGAAGTAAATCGCATGCTAGGTTGGTAACAGAGCTGTGCCTGGAGTCTGGGGCTCTATCTATGACCCTCATCTGCCTCCAGATAGAGCCTGGGGTGGTCAAAGAACTCATTTCACAAAGAGATGAAGCCCAGAGAGGGGAAACCACCTGCCCAGGGCCACACGGTCCCTCCTGGGTTGAGAATGTGGCTTTCCTGCCATTTAATGTAGACCAGGTAAGTGACCAGTGGGTGAAGAATTAGGGCAGGGACAGCGGGAACAGGGAAGGGAACACTTTACTTTACAGGGATTCTATACGACTGAGATGTAAGCCGGGTGGGAAACATTCTCGGTGATTCTAACTGATGGGAGGGATTGGTGCCATTAACAGAGAGGGGGGGAAAAGGAACAAAGGAGGAACGCAGACAGAGAATTGCCTCCCTGTCTATTTCTGTGATTTTCTTTGGAAAGAGTCCCTTCCTTGAGCCATAGCTGGAAATAGTGTTTAGATATTTTTTTTTTTCCTGAAGATATGGTGCTAGAGAACCTAGGGGATCATGATGCTAATTTGCAGGCCCCCACCACTATGTAACTGGGGAAACTAGTATACCAGAGTGAGGCAGTGACATCCCCGTATCAGACTCTGGGCTACGGTCAAAGCTGCGATCCCGGCCCTCATAACCACATTGCCGGTGCTCTGTCTAGCAGCAGTGCAGGCAGCAGGAATTGTACTCTCTAGGTGCCTGGCACTTCTCCGCACATAAACCATGGGCAGAGCACGCTCACACCCGGGTGTCTGGGGACGTGGTGGGAGGGACGCATCCCCCATGCACTTTCCTGAAGTGACCTTGTGCCCCTCCCTCTGGCCTGTGGGCAAAGGATAATTGGTTCCAACCAGGAAGACCTTGAAGCAATGCAGGAGAAAACGGCGGCTGTGGTCAGCATTGACACAGAAGGAGTTAAAAGCAAAAGGTAATGAATAATCCGAGGGTCCCTGTGAAGCAGGGGTCCCCAACCTATGGTGAGTTGTATAATTATTTCATCAGGTAGTACAATGTAACAATAATAGAAATAAAGTGCACAATTAACATAATGCACTGGAATCATCCCGAAACCATTGCCCCGCTCCCCGCTCCGTGGAAAAATTGTCTTCCATGAAAACGGTCCCTGGTGCCAAAAGGGTTGGGGACTGCTGCTGTAGAGGACTTGGCTGATGTGGGTCGAAAGGACTGGAAGGTTTTGCAAGGATTACTTTAGTGTGAATGTTAAATATTGGGAACATCTGGGATTGGAGAAATCTTGGAAGCTGGGTCAGAGTTAGGAGACTTTTAGAGTCAGCTAGGGAAATGATGACGCCAGGAAAGAGGAGACATGATTGAGGAGGGACTCTGCAAGGCTTAGCTGAGTATCTGGTATCTGCAGGGGTGGAGAGGGTGAGATGAGCCCCTAGGTGGATAACTGGAAGAGGGCTGGGGCTGCTAACAAAGAATGAGAAGAACAAAGAAGGGAGGAAATGAAGAAGGGGAGCGAGGGAGGGACAGAAAAGATGAAGACGAAGATGAAGATGAAGACTGAGGCGCAAAGACAAAGACAGAGGGCAATAAGATGGAAGAAGAAGAGGAAGGAAAAGTAGGAGGTAGAGGCAAAGGCAAAGAGAAGAGACAGAACCTTGTCAATCATTGTGATATTTGCTTAGAAAATGCCAGACACACAGCACTCCCTGCACTGATCTGTGGTTGTATGTGTGTGTATGCACGTGTGTATGCACACCCCCACACACGTATTCGTTATAGGTTAACCTCTCAGGTGGATGTCAAACATTGGGACTTAGAGAGAAGTGGCTGACATTTTGGCCGTTACTTCTGCCCTTTAGAAAAGCCACCATCCCTCCCTCCCTTGACCCCCTCTCCTGCTCCAGTTATAGCCACTTTCCAGTAGTCCTTCCAGGTTTCTGGCCTGTCCTCCTCCTGGTGGGCAGCACTGTTCCCTTCATCTTGAAAGAAAACAAGCCCCTCCCTTGTCACCTGGAGGGAACTTTGCAAACCAGTTTTACATCTATTCCTTTGCTGTGAAATTGCAAGTGAAAAACAGCATCTGCTCTGGGTTACGTGGGCACCAGTAGGCATCATTACAGAGAAGCTGAGTGCATGAGTGGAGCTCAGAACCCCAGGACTATGTCTGTATAGGACATGAGGAGCAGTTCGTTAAAGAAAACTCTTGCAGCATCCTGTGACAGAGGACAATGACAGTACATGATGGAGAAATCCAGCAAAAGCAATTTCACATGATTCAGGGACAGAGATAACCACAGGGAAGATTAATATGTGAGCGGCATTCAGTACATTTAGAGAAACAATGGACTATGTGGCTCCAAGGTAATCAAACCTATATCGTCCTTCTTACATTAAGTTTTAGATACATTTGAGTTGGCCCTGAGTTTGATAAGAGACCCCCTACTCTGCAGCACAGTTGCTCCTGGTACACTCTTTGCCCTACAATAGAAAACATATTCTTCACAAATATCCAATAATTTTAACTCACAAAGTGCAATGAATAAGAAAAAATGCTACAGAAGCATTTAAAACTACAGTAGAATTCCATATAACATCACTGACAAATGAAACCGCTCTCTGTGACATTTGCAATAAAGATTAAATGCTTTAAATGAGCCATAAGAAAAAGATGCATTCATGCACGCATATATTCTCTCTCTCTCTCTCTCTCTCTCTCTCTCTCTCTCTCTCTCAAAGGATGTTTCCACACAAATAAAATTTTATTTCAGAAATAAGTCAGGCATGGGGTGCACACTTGTAGTCCCAGCTACCCGGGAGGCTGAGGTGAGAGGATCACTTGAGCCCAGGAATTCGAGGCTGCAGTACTCTATGATAGCAGCTATGAATAGCCACTACACTCCAGCCTGGGCAACATAGCGAGACTCTGCCTATTCAAAAAAAATTTTTTTAAGAAATTAAGTAATATAAATATAATAAACAGTGAGGTACCAATGTGCAAGTAACAGTTATATTTTCAAGGAATGTGTCATGACATGGGGCATGGGAAATCTCTTGATTTTCTGTTGTCATGGGGTCAAGTGGTTTGAAGGAGTTACTAAGCCCAAGGGGTTAATTTGATCAGGTTTGCCTTCCCTGCTTGCTTTTGGTTGCTTGCTTTTTACTATGTTTTCCCCATTTTTTTCCCATAAAGCTAAAGGCCTCAGTAGCTGACGGCTGTGCCACTGAATGTTGAAACTTAACCTTCACTGGCTACTTTATAGGTAACATTCATAAGTTGCCATGGTAATGGTCACTTCATTTGTTTTTCTGGAATTCAGGCCCGCTCCTGTCCAGTTCAAACCAATTGAGACCACCAACCCTTCAACTAGGCCTGTGCGAGTGCCCAAGAGATGGCCTTTTGACAGAGGGCCAAAACTCCACCCTCAGATCGTACTAATGCTGCCATTTTCTGTACATATGTGCTATGAAATGCTATAAACCCTGACTGTGCTTGCATAGAACAAACCTGTTATTTCATTTTTCCCCACTGTCAATCACCTTCCCCCATGTCTTAGACCACCCCACTTCCCTAACCCACAAATATCCCTAAGACTTATCTTCATGGGGGCAGACTTGAGAGCTGTTCTCCTGCCTCCACGCCTGGCGGCCTTGTAGATGAAATCTTTTCTCTTTTGCAAAGCCCATGTCACAGTGATTGATTTACTATGGATGGGCAGAAAGGACATGGACCTGGCCAATAACAGTATGGTGAGCCAGCCAGGAGGTTATGTTCATACCTTTTACCTGTGGGTGAACGGCCCCATGCTGATACTGGAGGCTTGTGGGTGCATCCAAGCAGCTGCCTGGGGCTATTTTCCCAGGGACCTCCCCCCAGGATCCTCCTGGCCCTGGCATCATCAACCTTTGGCACATGCTTAAACTTTGCAATAGAGAAACAGTTTCTGAGTCTGAAAGATGTCTTTTCGTGTGAGTAACTTCGACACAAGTGACCACATTCTTATTTCTCCCTCCCACTGGTTTGACTTCCAAAAGGAAGCCCTGGTTTGACCTTCATTGTGAGGGTCCTGGTTTCTGGGATGCCCCAATATTAGGGAAGGATTAGGGAATCTTTGCTTATAGAAGTTCTCCTGGTTCTGTCTGGTTTCTGGTTTCTGAGATCTGCTTCTAGCTGCAGCATAGATGATACAAAAATATATTTTTGACTGGATGTGTCTAGGATTTGAAATGAGAAATAAATCATCCAAAACTGAAACAACAGGGCACTAGACAACCAACCTCCAGTCGGCACTCTGGCAGGCTTCATATATACACAGCCTATACTTGCAAGTATTTACCTAGATATGAGGGGTTTACTAAAGGAGATTTAACATTGAAATGGCCAAAATGTTTTTTTTTAACCTGACATTGTGAACATAGGGATTCTTGAACATTAAGGCATGCCAGGTTTTCTGGGACTCCAGCTGGCTATATGTTATCGCCCATTTTAGTACATAATTTAAAACCAATAGTTAAATTATATCAAAGAAAATTCAGAGATCAAATAGCTATTATTCAAAAAAACGTACAACTAAAGAGTTAACATGTAGTCTTCTGAAGTTCTCTGCTATCTCCTCTATTTTTTTCCCTGCCTACTTTGAATTTGCTGACTTTTCTCCTGGTGTTGAGATAAAACTTACTGTTTATTCCTAGTGTTACTAATTCAAAGTTACTTGGCTAAAGGGGAAGAAAAGAATGAAGGAGGAATTTTTAAAATTGAACTGCCACAGAAACTACTTTACCCATCGGGCAATAAAGTTTAGCCACGTGAACATGTTCCAGTTTTGTCAGGAAAATAAGTTGGATACGACTGTCTTGTTCACATATATACATGTATTATGTTATATGTTGTGTCCACATGTACCAAACTGGCTTATAAAAGAAAATTAGTAAATTAAATAAATAAGCCCAAATGCTTTTCAAGTTCACATGACTTTAATAATCTTTAGTAAATAAAGATAATTTTTAGATTGTTTATAAAACGAAATGGAAATATCTTTAAAATTTAATTTAGACATTGTTGCATTGGTCTATTGGTCACACAGTTTTGTACTGTCTAGATGTTTTAAGGTCATAAAACTGTTGCTTCTATGATATTTTTGATATTTACTTAATTTGTGAGCTTATGTCTTTGGAAGAAAAATGAAATGAAATACCTGTGTTCAGTCTCTTATGTTGTCACATCAGAATAAGCCTGTACAGAAAAAAATGTAAGATCACAGTTTAACAAGAAAGAAAGGCAAAGAAACTTGTTTTTGCCTGATTCTGATGAAAAGGACCACCCCCATATGGCGGCACTACCCCACTGACACCTCCTGAGCCACAAACCCAGGTTTTGGCTCTCTTCGTCCCTGAGGGTCAGGAGATAGGAATGGTTTCTCCTTCTCATACCCATCAGGGTCCTAAATTTGGCCAGTGGGCTGCCCAAACCCAGGTAGGGCAACACCCATTGAGGCAAGTTCCTATTAGATATGGATGTGGCCACCAGACAGCTGATGGGACTGATTTGGATCCCCTCTCCCTTTTCTACCTTGGATCTGTTTAATTGGAAGAACAACATGCCCACCTAAAGAGATGATCCCAAAAGAATGAAAAACCTTTTTTCATCAATTTTTGCTAATCATAATTCCACCTGGGCTGATGTACAGAATTTATTAACTACCCTCCTCTCTTCTGAGGAATGCCAGATAGTTTTTAAAAAGACTAGAGAGAAAGCCGATTTCACTACATGTGGAGGCCTCAGGAAACCCCATAAGGGCTAAGGCGGCTGTGGCCATCCTCACAACTGACCCTCACTGGACTGTAAATAGAAGAGACAGAGCTAGACTTGAACGTTACTGAGATTGCACTTTAGCCAGGGCTCTGTAAAGGGGTCCCAAAACAAAGGAATCTAAATAAAATGCAGGAGGTAAGACAAAAAGCCTAAAGAGAATCCTTCAGTATTTCTGGAAAGGATTTTTGAAGCACGTAGGCAATATATGGCTATAAATCCTGAGGTCCCTGAAAACTTAAAAATAATAAGTATGACCTTATTAGCCAATGTGCTCTGGATATTGAGAAAAAAACTACAGAAAACAGAGGGTGCCCTGGGGGTGCTGATGTCTCAACTGGTCAAGATTGCTTTTAAGGTTTTCAATGGCAGGGATCAGGCCCACTACTAAAAAAGAGTGACAGAAAATTAAACAATAAGTCACCCTGCTGGCAGCAGCACTGATCCAGGAACAAATGTACACAACCAGGAAGACCTCGATTAAAAGTAGGCACCCCTCTGCTCCAGAATCCAAACTATAAAGGATACCCCACAGTGGGACCCACCAATGTGCCTTCTATAAACAAGAAGGCCATTCAAAGAAAAATGCCCCAACTGAAACAAAGTTCTTGGAGAAGATAGAGAGCAGACAGCGTACTGAATGCCTCAGATTATTGATAATGATGAGGCCTGGGGGCTCCTTCCAACCTTACTGATATCATTAAGATTTCCCACATGGAGCCTCAGATGATCATGATGGTAGGAAATAAATCTCTGGATTTTCTTATTGACACTGGCGCTACCTATTCAGTCCTAAACATTCAGCTTTCCAAGTTATCTGAAAAAACAATGCTAATGACCAGGGTCTCTGGAGAAACCTTTAAAAAGCCATTTCTCCAATCCTTAGACTGCCAAATGGGCAAATTACACCTAAAACACAGTTTCTTGTGTATTTCTGAAGGTCCCATCCTGCTGCTGGAATGGGACCTACTAACCAAGCTGAATGCTAGAATGACTTTTGTACCTGGACAGATGGACATCAAAATGCCACCAGAACAAGCATGCCCTCCAGGCAGTGCTACTCCAAGTCAAGAAACCCCCAGTGGAGGTCCCTGAAGACATCTTTGGAGAAGTAAGACTGTATGTATGGGCGGACAGGAGGCCTGGATAGATGAAGAGAGCAGCATTTATACACGTTAAAGTTCTTCCTGAGTCGAGAGTTCCAAACTTGAGACAGTATCCACTAAAGGAACATGCTAAAGAAAGTATTCAACCTGTCTTAACTACTTTTCTTGGATATGACCTCATCTGCCCATGCTGATTCCCATATAACACTCCAATTTTACTGGTACAGAAGCCAGGCACATAGAACTATTGCTTTGTGTAGGATTCAAAGCCATTAACCAGATTATAAAAGATATCCACCAAGTGACTGATGCCTAACCCTTATACTATGCTTACTACTCTGTCTGGAGACTTTAGCTGGTTTACTATTTCGGACGTTATGGATGCATTTTTAGCATACCTCTGAGCCCTCTCAGGAGCTTTTTGCTTTTGAATGGGAAGATTCTGAGACTAGGTTCAAACAAAATATTGTTTGACTGTACTCCCTCAAGGTTTTAAAAACTATACCATCCTTTTTGATGAAATCTTAGTCAGAGATTTGAGGAATCTCCAATTAGATGGAGTACTTCTCCAATATGTAGATGACATCCTGATTGCCGGCAAGACTAAAGAAGCCTCAAACCAGAACGTGATTTTGACCTCACAGTTCCTAGCTGGACAGGGCTACAAAGTCTCAAAACCAAATTCCATATCTCCCAACCTTCTGTTAAATACCTGGGATTTGAGTTGTGACAGGAACAGGGGAGTTTACTCCCTGATAAGAAAGAAGCACTGGAAAGGGTAACAGTACCCACCGCCAGGAGACAACTACATGGATTCCTAGGTATGACAGGGTTTTGTTATATCTGCATCCCCAATTTTGGACTGATAGCCAAGCCCCTCTATAAAACTCCTTCAAAAAGAAACAACGAGCCCCTCGATTAGGCTAATGAATGCCATAAGGCCTTCCGAGTTATGGAAAAAATATTACGTGCTGCTCCTGCTGTAAGTTTGCTGGACATTAGAAAGTTTTTTGATCTGTTAGTCCATAAAAACAAGGGATTAGCCTTGGAGTATTAACCCAAAATCTAAATAATATGAGAAGACCCATTACCTGTTTCTCAAAGCAACTAGATATAATGATTAAGGGATGGCCCATGTGCCTGAGGGCAGTAGCAGCAACCTATGATTTACTACAAGAAATAGAAAAGTTCACCTTAGGCCAGCCTGCCACTGTACACGTTCCCCACTATGTACTTCCTCTATCAGAACAAAAAGGAGGCTAGGCAAGTACCAAGCCATATTATTAGACAATCCAAACAGGACCTCCATTAGCAATAAAAGGAGTCCAATACAGAGGCACCAGACCCAGAGAAGACTGACAAATTGACTTTACCTTGATGCCGAGAGCCACTGGGAATTTCAGGTACTTATTAGTATTTCTGAACACTTTCACTGGATGGGTGGAGGCCTTTTCTATTGGTCTAAAAAGGCTTCTGAGGTCACAAAAGCTCTATTAAAAGAAATAGTTCCCCAGTTTGGGCTCCCCACGTCTATCCAAAATGACAATGGAGGAGCCTTTATAACAAAAATAATTCAAGAAGTCTCTCGTGCCTTGGACAGTCGTTGGAAATTACATGCTTCTTGACAGCTGCAATCTACTGACAAGACAGAAAAGATAAATCATACGCTTAAAAAGACTAGCTAAAATTTGTCAGGAGACTAATTTACCTAGGGATAAGACCTTATCAAGTTGCCCTACTTTGGGTGAGAATAGCCCCTAAAAACAAGCTCCAATGGAGCCCCTATAAAATGTTATATGGGAGATTCTTCCTATACTCGAAAGATAGACAGGGGGACCCACAGGGAAGCCAAACTAAAGAATTAAATATTGTCAGGTACGTGCAATCATTGGGGGAGGGGTCACTCTAACTACTATACATAAGTTTACTTACAGCAGGTTAATATTTCCTGCAGATGTTCCTCTATACCACCTCTGCCCTGGAAACTGGGTTCTACTAAAGTCCTGGAAGAATAAACATCTGGAAGACCAGCTTTGTCCTCATTGGACTGGGACTTATGAGGTGCTGCTGGTCGAGTTGAAGAGTCAAGTTAAAGAGTCAAGTCAAGTCAACCTGAGTTATGCTGGTCCTGGAATGGTTGCCAAACCTACCCACACCCTGTATAAAGAAATGCTTCTGGAAACAGAACCACAAAGCAGAAGAACACCATAGCCAGGCTCACTCAACCCTCAGTTGGCAGTACACACTAGATACTGACTTCTCCAAATGGACCAGTGAACCTTTGACTGACCTCAAGTTTCTGTCTGAGAGACAGCCCCTAAAGATAAGTAATGAGTGACTCCCAGGTTTGTTCTTTACTTGTTGATTCACTTGCTTGTTTTCTCCTAACTCTCTACCTCCTTATGATTTACTGTATATTTCCTGAAGGCTTCAACCCTTTTCTTTGCCAACAGGGCTAACAGGCCTTTCCATAAGTCATAAACATGATCACTTTCTTCCTTTTCTGTTGTGCCTTCTTATTGACTATGAACCCCCATGGATAGAAAGACAACTCAATGGTAAGAATTTCTCAGATGGTAGAGGTGACAGGTAAACTTTCTAGATGCTAGATATGTCACCCAAAGCCTTTTTCTGTACATGTTCATACTGATCCCTTAGTTATGCCTGTAACAAACTTTTGGGCCGTCGCCAATTTCATCATGATTTATAATTAAAACATTGGATATAACCTATCAGAGCAGATTAATTAACAGAGGGTCACCTGTTCCCTGTTTTTTTTTTTTTTTTTTTGAGACAGAGTCTCACTGTGTTGCCCGGGCTAGAGTGAGTGCCGTGGCGTCAGCGTAGCTCACAGCAACCTCAAACTCCTGGACTCAAGCGATCCTCCTGCCTCAGCCTCCCGAGTAGCTGGGACTACAGGCATGCGCCACCATGCCCAGCTAATTTTTTCTACGTATTTTTAGCTGTCCAATTAATTTCTTTCTAATTTTAGTAGAGACGGGGTCTCGCTCTTGCTCAGGCTGGTTTCGAACTCCTGAGCTCAAACAATCCGCCCGCCTCAGCCTCCCAAAGAGCTAGGATTACAGGCGTGAGCCACCGCGCCCAGCCCTGTTCCCTGTTTCTTTTTTAACACTCCCCACAGAAACGCCTATGCTAGTCTCTAGATAACAATGATAAAATAAATAAACCATGATAAAATAAAATAATGGAGACAAAATAAGACAACAAGCTACCTGGTACTTCCCCAGAAGTACCAGGCCCTGACTGTTATTCTGAATTGTTTTTGTAGATTCCCCAGGAAATTAAATCTTTTCTCCAAGGGTTACTAAAATTTGGGCTATCTGTACATTTTATTCTTTTGATAGGGTATTTACTTATAAAATATGCTTTCAAATGTTATACTAAAACTATTAAACAAGATACCAAAGTTCTGATAATCTAAAATGTTAACCTAAAACTGGGGACAAGAGAATAGTTTCAAATGAATGCCAGACAGTTCCATTCCTTGCATCCAGATCTGTGTCCCAATTCAGCAGGTAGTGGCTACAGTGGCCATTGCCCCAAATCCCTCAAGAATGAGGAATGGAAAAGTACTGCAGGAACTGAAACCAAAGGGTTAATTTTATCAGGTTTGCCTTTCTTGCTTGCTTTTGGTCACTTGCTTTTTATTATTATTTCTCCCTTCTTTTCCATAAAGCTAAAGGCCTCAGTAGCTGAAGGCCACACCACTGAATACTGAAACTTCAACTTTACTGGCTACATTACAGATAACATTCATAGGTTATTGTGATAGTTGAGAGAGGGGGAAAGATGGCTGACTAGAGACATTGTTTGCTGGACTGTCCCAGAGAAAAGGAAGGGTTTGAAATAAAGGATGGGAGAGGGAATGCAGCTCAGGTGTAGGTCCCAGAGAAAAGTGCCAGAGCCTGCCGGGGGACCTCACCAAGGAAAAGTGCAAAGTAGAGAAGGAAGAGGATAAAGGAAAAAAAGTTATCAGTGAGGATCAAACCCAGAGAGGCTCCGAGCCCAGTGAAGGGGTGAGGGGGGATCCCTTTCTCCCTCCCCTACTCCTTCAGTGATCAGCAGGCTACCAAGTTACTTGGAAGCTTTTCCACCCCCATGAGCCCAAGCACTACAGCAACCATGGAATTGTGAGGAGAACTTGCGTGATTCTAGAGCTTGCGCATTCCACGTGGGGTTCCCCTCCCAGGAGAGTGACCCGAGAGGCCGGAGAGCTGGCTTTCTTCCATTCAGACTGTTGTCCTTCCCCCCTCCTCCCCAAACCACTGCAATTGGCAGAACAGTTTAAGCCAAAAATTTGGAGAGCAGCTACCTCTCCCCAGCTGGTGCATCTGCCAATCTGAGGTGCCCACCGAGAGTGGGGCCCACACCTTTCCCACTGAGGACCTGCAGTGGACCCAGGGTACCCACTGGGAGCTCCCTGCCCGCTGGCATTTCTTGGAGATGCACACCAGCATGTTCAGACACATGGGCTGGATCCCATGCCCACTGGACTTGAGCAGGTTGCAGGGGGACACAGTGGGGAGCTTTAAAAATTGGACTTGGGAGGTGAGGGAGCCCATGTGGGTGGAACTGATCAGAGAATACTATGGCGGTCCAAGACATACTGATTTTGGAAAGTGCCCATCCCCCCTCCCCCCCCCACACAGGAAAGCCACACTGTTGGACTAGGATAGGTCCTCCAGTGGGGAAAATCCCAGCATGCAGCACCACAGCAACCGAGTACGGTGCAATCAGATGCACCTGTTTGCAACCAGACACTGGGGAGCAGGGTTAATGCAAGAGGGGCAGAGCTCACTCCCGACAGCCAGCTGGGGAACTGTGGCCCCTTCCCTATGAACAGCCTTCCCAGCCTGGAAAGCTAGCCTTGACCCTCCTCCCAGCAGCTTTCCCTAGCAGCTGGGAAAATTATCTTGGAGCCCTGCTGAGGCTCAAAGCCACATAGTCAGATTAAGGAGGGTCCCCCAAAACGGTAGAATCCCAGCCCATGGCACCATAGCAACCAAGTTCAGGCGCATCTGTTTGCAACAAGACACCAGAGGGCAGGGGTAACGTAAGAGGGGCAGAGCTCACTCCCCATAGCCAGTCAGGAAATTGCACCACCTCCCTTACAAGCAGTGAGTGCCTTGACTCTCCTCCCAGTGGCTCCCCCTAGAGGCCGAGAAAATGACCTCTGAGCCCTGCCAAGGCTTTGCAAAGCGTTCCAGGCTCACACAACCTAATCACACCCAGCCCCACAACTCCACCCACCTCTGCTGTAGTAAAGATCAAGCAACCTCCTGGGAGCTACAGGGCCCCTCCCAAAGCCTGGGGCATTAAAGTTTTCCATGTGAGGGACTAGAGCTTATCACAGGCACTAAAGAACATTTCTGCAGTAGGCTCTTTCCTGAAAGCATCAACCACTGACAGGGAGAACAACTCTATAGCTTATTACAGCATCTACCAACTCAATCGAATAGGGCGTTGCTAATTCTTACTCACAGGCATCAACCACCATCTTGGAGATTAAGCTGGGGGACCCAACATTTCACACTGCTGGGAAGAGGTAAAGAAAACAGGATAGAAGCAACCTGAGGGGACACTGCTTTTTAGGAGAGAAACAAAAGTTACAGGCAGCTCAATCTGTTAGTGGTCTCTCTCTTCCACTGCAGACCTCTGGGCTGATTGGGGAGCTGCTCAGAGTTTGTACAGAGACATTCCAGCAGAGAGCAGGTGCAGCAGAGATCTGGTGCCTGCCAATTCCAGGTTTTTGCAACTGACTCCATCCTGATCACTCTGGTGCACAGAGCCAGGTCAGGTCGGGATCCAGCCTTTTAGCAGTAGCCTTTGCATCAACCGCGCTAGGCTGGGGAGGGAACAGATGCTCCACCGTGTCATGCCCTATGACTGGGAGCTGAGTATGCCTCCTCCCCAGTGTAGGAGCCAAACAGAGGAGGATCCCCAGACACCACAGACACAACTTGAGAAGCCTGGGGTGACTCCCTCAGTGGGTCCCAGGTGTGGGTGGAGAACCTTGGCACCAGTAGCTCCGGCCCACCTACATAGACCCTGGGCTGCTGAGAAAAAACCCTGGCTGCACGACTGGACACCAGCAGTCCTCACACCAGTGGAACAGTTCCCCACATGGGAAGCTCTACCTGTGAAATCCCCAGAGCCAGCTCTGAAGCTCTTGCTGTGTCTGAGCCTAAGGCTCTCACCTGTAGCTCCAGGGCTCCTTCCAGGCCTGTGACTCCAACCCTGAGAATCCAGAGTTGTGCCTGGACACCAAGATCCCACTACTGAGTCGCCATCACTACCACTGGGCTGGCAGAACCTCCCCAAGGTCCAATATGTCACTCAGGAACCTCCAGCCCTGAGCAGCCATTAGTCCTGGACTTCATTTGAGAGAGTTCCCAGCAAAGAAGAACAGTTACCCTGCAATCCTAATAACCCAGAGCTGAGAGAAGAGGAACGAGGTGAGAAGAAACCAGCAAAAGAACCCTGGCAACATGAAAAAACAAAATAGTTTGACACCCCCAAGGGAACACAGTGGAACTACAGTAGTGGACTCCACCCACAAGGAAATTATTAAAATGACAGGAATGGAATTCAGAATATGGATGGCAAATAATATGAATGGAATTGAAGAAAAAGTTGAAAAACAACAAAAACAAGCCAAAAAAATTACAGGGAATCAGTGAAAAAATGAAAAAGTCACTAGAGAACTAAACAACATAAGGATATAATAGAACTTAAAGAAATGAAAGGCCGGGTGCGGTGGCTCACGCCTGTAATCCTAGCACTCTGGGAGGCCGAGGCGGGTGGATCGCTCAAGGTCAGGAGTTCGAGACCAGCCTGAACAAGAGCAAGACCCCATCTCTACCAAAAAAATTAGAAAGAAATGATCTGGACAACTAAAAAAATATATATATAGAAAAAATTAGCTGGGCATGGTGGCGCATGCCTATAGTCCCAGCTACTCGGGAGACTGAGGCAGAAGGATTGCTTGAGCCCAGGAGTTTGAGGTTGCTGTGAGCTAGGCTGACGCCACAGCATTCACTCTAGCCCGGGCAACAAAGGGACACTCTGTCTCAAAAAAAAAAAAAAAGAAATGAAAGAGTCATTTAGGGAATTTGAAAACACAACAGAATGATTTAATAACAGGCTAAACCACGGAGAAGAAAGAATCTCAGAGCTTAAAAACAAGGCTCTTGAGATAACCCAGTCATTCAAAGAGGCAGTGAAGGTATAAAAAAGTCTGAGCAGGCCGGTCGTGGTGGCTCACGCCTGCAATCCTAGCACTCTGGGAGGCCGAGGCCGGAGGATCGTTTGAGCTCAGGAGTTCAAGACCAGCCTGAGCAAGAGCGAGACCCTGTCTCTACTAAAAAAAATAGAAAGAAATTAGCTGGACAACTAAAATATATAGAAAAAATTAGCCAGGCATGGTGGCGCATGCCTGTAGTCCCAGCTACTCGGGAGGCTGAGGCAGGAGGATCGCTTGAGCCCAGGAGTTT
>CAUYRB010103171.1:0-68404 GCA_963574695.1 Propithecus perrieri | reverse complement strand
TTTTTTTTTTTTTGCACACTTTCCAATCTAGACGAGCTGGCAAGGTGATGACATAAAATTTGTTTGCTGTATGTTAATAACATGGTGGAAAATATACCATCTTACTCTGTTTTCACCAAAATTATAGCAGAGCACTTCAGGGTTCTGAAAGCACATAGTTTATTAATACCAGCATGCTTCATAATGTATTTTTAGATGGAAAATGTCAAATACATAATACCATATTTCCACAGGCTCACACTATTTTAAAAGAAGTAGATATTTGCTTTGACAGAAAAATATTTTTTAAAACTTTCAGGTTGGTTTTTGTTCACAGACATATATAAAGTGAAGTCTCTAGCATATATTTGTCAGGAGAAAATATACAAACTAATTTTATATACTGTTAATGCCTGTTTCAGTATAAATATTCACTGATGAGCAAATATATCAAATGTAGCTAAAATAATTGTGGTGTGAGGAATTAAATAAATATCTGTTAAAATAGATGACCTTTTCTTATGTAAATAAATCTTGAGCTCCTCCTGTCTTATCCTGTTAAATAAAACTTTTCTTAGGTTGCATGTTCTCTTCCATATGGCATAGTTATGGTACTTAATACTGTGCAAAATTATTGTGTTTCAGTCCCAAGTAAGAAATAGGATTTCCTTTGTATGTATGGTGAAAAATCAGGAGAGATAGTTTTACTTTGTTATTAAGTATTATTTATTGGAAATCAATTGTAAAGGTATATACTTTTAAAACGTTCAGGTATATACTTTTAAAAAGGAATCAGCATATATTTTACAGAGACCAGGCTTAACTTCTAATTTGTCAGGATTTAAAATTAGTTGTTATTATTACATAGCTCTGTATTTTGTGTGTAGTTGTAAGTAATGTTTAAACGTTTCATATATCCAGGAACTGTACATCTTAATGACTTGTTGTGAACACTTTGTAAATAGTTGCATCAAAGTAGTCACATGTTTTCTGAAGACGTTATTTCTCATAAATTATTTGTTAAAAAACTCAAAATGTCAAGTTAGTAAATTGTAAAAGCAGTTGTTCTGAAGATTGTAAAAATTTCTGTGCTAAAAATGTACAAACTAGAATGCTTATTTTTTATTTGAAATTGAAACAGTAAGTATTCAAAAGGAAAGAAAAACAGAATATTGTCCTATATCCCATAAAAGTCAGAAAATCTAAATTGAACCATAAAAGTCAGAAAATCTAAATTGAACCCGTATCTATAAATGTAAAATGAAAGGTGGCATACATATTTGAAATGAATTCATTTTTTAATTGTTACAGCACAGATAGGCATATTTACACAAATCATTAGTTCTAACAGTAAGGGAAAGAACATGAAAATAATTTTTATTGCTTCGCACTCACTTATAACCAGAAAGAAATTGTTTATTTTTTGATAAAATAAACTCTTGATTTAAATATCATCTTATACCTACTCAGCAGGTATGAATAGTCCCATTTTAATAAGGCAAATGTTTGTTTTTTCTCAATACACATTGGAATAATAATTATTTTTTCCTTCCCCCCTTCCCCTGTTCTGAGTCCTGTTCCTAAATGGCTTTGGTTTGGAGGAGCAAATAACCAGTTTTCAGTGATGTTTTCCATTCAGAATACTGAAAGATTCCCATGAAATATGAGCTTTAGGTTTTTTCATTCACCCCTAGGATCAAATATCCACAGTTGCTTCCACTGGAGGGAAGAGTGGACTCTTCTGCGTTGCTGGCCATGATCCAGCTCAGGGGAGAGGACTGGCTTCAGAGAGTAGATATTGCTCATATATGCCTTTCCCTCAGGACTTTCCCTCCCGTAAGCAAGCAATTAAGCGGTCTAGTACTTGGAAGAACAAACTCCCTGTCTAGTATATCAAGATCAGGAAACTTGGTTCATTCATACAGTTTTTGGAAATCAAGCTGGATTTTTGATAACAGCTATCTGTAGCAAGCTTCCTAACCCCTTGGACCACAGGATGGATTGTTGTCTTTCAGATGATTTTCAAATCAATTAAACTGAACAGTTGTTAAGCAGGTTCTGAACCATGGGTTTGAATATCATTTAAAAATTAAGACTTACATTTCTACCTCTCATGGTCATTAAATGTTTACTGCGTCTTTTCTTTTTTGTGGACCTGAGCTTGTGAGTGACAGATTAGTTCATCAGTATTGCAGACCTCTTGTTTTTGTTTTTTCTCATCTCATGCGGACGGGTCGCTGTGTCCAGTGCTCCTTCTGGCACTGCTGTTCCCACAGGACCTGGCCAGCCTACCATGCTGATGTGCAGGCCTGAGGGTCCGGGATGGCTGCACATGTCTATAGACTGACTTTTGCAAATATTACAGAACAGCAAATATTATATTAGTTGTTAATAAAAACAGATGGAGCAAATTCAATGAAAATAGTTATCAAGCATATCTAAGAGTTTGCTAGCAATGGGAGGGACAGCTGCATTAAGTCATCATAGATGCACTTCCAGTTGACTTTGCTAAAGTACTAGCAGAAGAGAGAAGAGATCATGCACCCTATATTCTAATAGCATTAGAAATACAGTCAAAACCTTTTGCAATTTTCTTTACTGGTAAAATAGGTCTGTTTTTTTCAAGGTATAGACAATTTGAAGTGTTGTAAAGTTGTACATTAGAAAACTAATGCAGGTGTCTGAGACGGTATTCAGTATGTGTATATGTATTTGGCCTCGCGGTATCACAGTGCATGTTTTCTCACATGGAGATTATAAAACACAAATATTTCATTGTTATAGCATCAACACAATTAATTTTATATGAAAGTTTGTTTATAACATCCCTTGTTCCAAAAAATATATAATGTAGCTTTAAGAATAATTTGGTTACCTAGAACATACTCAAGCTAATGTGAGATGGAGGTTGTCTAGGGAGAGGGGACCCTGGCAGTGTGTGAAAAACATACTTACTGATCATTCTCAGTCCAATTGGACTGATTTTTATGCTCTCTATATAAAAAATTAAACTTTGGGGCTAACCTAATCCTGTTTTACACATGCCAAGCATAACTCCCATATACTTTTAAAAAAGTCATTTTTTGTGGGTGTGAATGCCTATTATTTTTTTTTTTTTTTTGAAATTGACAAATTGCTTCAACAAATTTATATATTTTGGGGGTGTGAAATTATTACTGCTTGAATTTTATTGAGAAGGCCTTTCCCCCGCACCAGGGAATTATAGGTGAATAGTGTACTAGACAAATACAAATTAAGGATTATTCTTTCTGAATACAAAATGGTGCTGATATTCTTTTGGTAAGTGCCAGACTTACCAAACTTGAATTTGTACCATGTATTTCTTATTAACCTTAAATACTTAATATAATACTTCATTCAGGCTTAGAGGAAAGTCTAATGTTAGCATTTTACATTTTATCAGATGTACTCAATTTTTTATTACCTTTAGAATTCTTTAAATTAGAGCAGCCATTTAAATGGTAAAGACAATTTTGTCCATGAAAGTAAAATTTATCAATATAGTAATGATACTAAACAATACTGTTAATAATAATGCTAAACAACCATTACATGAA
Source organism: Propithecus perrieri (assembly GCA_963574695.1). NCBI lineage: Eukaryota > Metazoa > Chordata > Mammalia > Primates > Indriidae > Propithecus > Propithecus perrieri. Next base: position 64,847 of record CAUYRB010103171.1, on the reverse strand, counting down.
AGTGGGTCTTGAAACTAAATTTTCTTTTCTATTTCTAAGGCCAATTAATGAAGCTCTCTATATATCTTATTCAAGTATCATTTTCAATGCTTAAGAATTTAAAGCTTTTTGATTCCTATCTCAAACATATGCAGAGAGGTTTCTGCAACTTTTAAAATACAAATACTTGTGAAATAAAGTTTGTGTGTGATAAGTTTCCTATGTGTGAAATCTGTAGTACTCATTCCAGAGGTCAGTGAAAGAGTTTCTTCACTGACCTTTTCTTTGCTATGTAAACTGCGTGTTACTGAATAGTTTAAGAACAGGCTAAAGTATTTTTCTCTTTTCATCTTTATTGTTGACTAAACTTAGAATTTAATTAACATGTCTGAAGATATTGAAACCTCAACTTTTCAACTACATTGTGATATTGTATAAACTGTTGCTTTTTTCTAATACTTGATGGAGTAGAAAATAAAGTTGTGAAATAAAATGCAAATATAAAAGGGTCAGATTTGAAGAAACAATATGCAAAAAGATAAATATTGACCATAATTTGAACACTAAAAGAAATCCAAATTACGCAACTTTTAAATTAATTTGTATTTTGTGGCCAAACCTTCACTTGGGAGATGATAGCTGCTCTAAATATAATCTCACACTTGCATTTACAGTCTTTTTCTCCCTCCCTCCTCCTTTCTTTCTTCCTTCCTTTGTTCCTCCCTTTTTTCTTTTCTTTTTTGTAAGTGAAATGTGTGTCTAATAAAGTAAATTACCAAGTCAAGGCTTGTTCTGTGAGCACATGTAAATTGCTCTGTTGAACCATATTGTCTTCAACTGATCCAAAATTGTAATCAAGATTTGTACCAGTTTTGCTTTCTACACATTTCTTCTGAATCTCAATTTGAAGAGGTTATAAGACACTGTCATTTCAGTAAAGATTCATTTTTCTTTCTATTATTTTCTTGTTCTTCCTAGTTCTACAATGTGAGCCAATTATGGTGAAAATTGCTTAATTTTTATTTGAAAATTTTTTTCCTGGTTTGCCCTATGCTTGTGTTGTTTTCTTTACCCCATCTACAAATGACCTTATTATTGTTATCACAGGGCTAGCACTTCTTATAAATAAAAAAACCATTGTATGTAAGTAACAGCAAAATAATTGAAAACATTTTTGATTATATTAAAGGAAATTCTGTAGGTTTTAAAACACTTTATTTTTCAAGTTGGCTGGTCTACAGAAAATAGCCTTTTGTTTTATCACCAGCTTTAAAGCCCCCATGATAAGAAGAAATCTTTCTTCAAAAGACAGAGATTAGCTGTCGATACTTGGTACTGAGTCTAGGTGAAGAGTGCAACCCTATTCCCTTCAGCAGCATTTTTCTAACATAATTTTTAAAAAAATTAAACATCAATTCAATATTCTAATTTTTACCTATTTTCAGTTTTTTCCCCCTAGGAGGTGGGTTATTCCCATGGGAAGAGGTACCCATACAATTTCCAGCTCTCCTCTCCTAGGGTCAAAAATGCGAATAAATGTGTTGACACCTTTAATGAAAAGGATCTAGCCACTCAAATGCGTTGCTCTGGCATTTTGCTCCCTTCCTTCACTGTCATTTCTCCATCAGCTTTTCTTCTCTTTCCCCTGTAATCCAGAGGCAGTTTGATGAGTAATAAGTCAAAAGTGAATCTGGGGGCTTCCCAGGCAGGAAAGGGCACTGGAAAGAGAGACAAGGCCTCAAGCAAAACAAAGCAAAAGGGTAGCAGAAAACTTACCAACATATTTGCTTCTTTAGTTAGTATTTCTGTTGAGTTATTCTGCAAGTTTACTTCATCCCACCTAGCAATTTAGATCACACAAATAACAAGGGCAACAATAGGACAGGAAAAATAGAATTAAAAAACAAAACCGAAAGGAAAGAAAGGGCTTCACAGTGCTTGTGTCATACATGAATTTCAAAATTAAGGAACACTTTTAAAAAAAATCTTTGGAGCTTTTTGCAAGAGTTTTAACCAGCGCTCGGATGCTGTGAAATAGTACCTTATTACAATAGATATTTCTGGGGCTTAATAGAATGTTGACTGCATATTTTATAACTTTGATTTTTGATGAATTATGAAGAACTATTTTAAGAACAAAATATCTGTCTCTTACACCTAAAAACTTAGGGAAACAGGTATAGTTTAAAAAAGATTAAATATCTGTGAAATGATGTTTTTAGCTTTGCTCAGAGGAACTCAGGCAAACTCTTCTTTAAAAGAACAAAGTGTATCATTTATAGAGAGCTTAGTTTTCAGTGCAGAATTCATAGGCAGGTTTTTTTTAAAAAATGAAATACTTAAATACTTTTTTGTTGAGAGTGAGAGGCAAGTATTATGCCAATACAGTAGCAGGGATACCAGAAGCCCTAGTTGATACTGAAGATATATGGGGGAAAAAAGAATATATTTCTTAAATCTTAGTTCTGTTCCTCCAAAATCAAAGGCCAGCATGAGCAAGAGTGCAGCTGGACACACCGCCCTAGATGATAGCAGGCCAAACTTGCGTCAGACAGAGCTAGTTAATTTTGTAACCCCTAAATAATACTAGAAAACAAGGCTCTTTCAACTTTTTCTCCAAAAGGTTGAGAGTTGGGACAAATGTAAAATGCTGCTTATTGTGCACGAATAAAACCAAGAACATCAAACTCATTTCACTTACTGTCAGTCCTGATGATTCATCATTATGATCAGGGCAAACTGTGGTCTCTGGGCCGAAACAATTTTATCCTTTTTTTTGTTGTTGTTAAAAACCAGAATGTTCCAGCTTGGATCTTATATCCTTAGGGTTACAATATTGAATTCGGAATTGGGAAACTTAATCTTGCAGCCAGATTTGACAAGATACTGGTTGAATGGTAGGCAGAAGTGATGATCGCGGGATAAAATGCCCCAGGTCAGAATTTGGGAAAAATAAGAGATTTTGTGGAAATTTGGCTGTGATATAAGAAGTCCAAGTCTGAAAATTTCTCTCTCTTCATATCAGCAGATGGTGTTCAAGGGTCTTAAAAGTAGATCTTTGCTGTATTCATTTTCTCTGTTTCAAATCTTTTTTTAACAGAGTAAGTTTTTACACATTCTGAGGTGTGTTTCTTGGTGTATTTCTAATGTTGCTAAAATAAAAGGTGTTTGTAGTAACATTCAAAAGGTTTTGGGGAACAAAGAATAACATTGTGGCTCAAATCCAAATGATCATACTTTGTTCCTTGGTAAAATGTTAATACTAAATTCGAGAACAAAAGTTGTGGTTTCTTTTTTGAAATATTTTTCCGTTTGCAAACAAACCTATGTCTAGATTTCCAGAGACTAAAGAATTTAGAGTAAGAATGAAAATGAGACAATCTAGCAATCTAATTAGTTAACACACACCCATATACACACTCATACATTTAAACATTTTAGGAATACTTGATTAACCTCCAATAATCTAAAAATATTTTAAGTCTCTTTTCAATTTTGTAATAATACATGCAAAAATTATGGCAGATGTTTACTTGAAATACTCCTATCACCTAAGTTGTTCAAGAAAATGGGAAAATACTTTGTAACTTTTAAGCATCAAGATTATTGTAAGAATTAGAGTACATAGTAAATCATTATACTGCAAAGGATGGTTATTTCCTTCCAAAAACGGGAGCTGTTTGGTTTGCAATGTACTTCCATTTCATAGCTACTTTGTACAAGTGCTGAAATGTATCAGCTGGAATTGTTTCCTCCCTTTCTACCATTACTCATCAAACAGAATTGAAGCAGCCAGTTCAGGCAGGGAGTGGAGCATCTGAGGAAAGCCTACAGAACATAAACACAATTCTTATATGCATATTATTGAGACAAGTTACAGGACAGAATCCTGTGAGATTTGTTTTGAATTATTTTTATTAAAAATATTCTAAAAATAATGCATGCTTATGGTAAACAATTTCAACAGCACAGAAGAGTATAAAGTGGAAAGTAAAATACCCCATCATTCCACCCCCCACAAATAACAATTGTTAACAATTTCTTATATATCTTTCCAGAAATCTATGTGTGTATAAGCATAGAAAATCTTTATACAACCCAAGTAGATCTATACTATACATAGAGTTCTGCAACTTACTTTCACATATAAACATCTTGAACATCTTCTCATGTTACTATGAATAGATCTGCATTCTTTTCTGTAGTATTCCCTTTTATGGATGTACAATGATTTACTTAACCAATTCTCCCTTGATCTAGCTTTTTAACATAAGTTAGTCTCTCAATATAGAGATGTTTCATTTCTCTTAGCATAAAAGATTCTAGAATCTTCCAAATCAGGTTTGCTTGATCAAAAGAACTCATAAATAGTGTCTCCTGAGAGAAGGTTAAGTGTAATGTTAAAAGTGAAAGGTAGACTTATGCCACAAGAAGAGATATTTATCATTTATGTATTGAACACTCAAATCAATTAAAATGGCAGTAAAGATCACAATATTGCATTTAGTAACTAAGGAAGAAGAATGAGTGAGAATGACATAGGAGCCAGCTCTTAGTCAGACACATTATGACTTTAAAACCTCCATGTTTGTTCCAAGCTACCAAACTCAGCTGAACAAAATGCGTAAGTGATTTTCTTTCATGGGCCTCCATGCTATTTATTAAGATAATTGACATAGATGTATGTTTCCCATGCATGATTCAGTTAGTATACCTAGATTAGTGAAAAAGAGACCAGAAGAAATTCATGGTAATTAATGTCAGTTAAATTTCTGTTTCCTATATTTCATATTGTCAGACTAATCTTTCAACTCTGATTCATAGGTTAAATAATGCAGTCAGGAGAAGAGTTGAATCAAAACTAATGAGACTTAGCTCTTGAATTCTACTAATTTAGGGTTTTTTATAAGGTGAACAAAATGTATACTACTTAAATATTTAAGACAATGTAAGAAGTTATGTTTTATGTTTCTTTTAGGATATGTTTCTGCTCACTCATCTTAATCACATTACCTGACATATACTAAGAAGAAAGTGAAGGGGGTGGTAATGAAATCTTATATTTTATTTGAATAAGAGATGGGAGTGTGAGCTGACTCTGGCATCTTTCCCCACACGGATTTCCAGAATTAATCCTATGCAACTGCTTTTTCCTTATCTATGCTTCCCTCCAGATGCTAGGACAAGTGTTCCAGATAGGAAATAGTCATGCTTCATCTATAGGTTTAAAAGTTGCCCGCTTTTTCACATGGAGCTGAAAGCAGGCTTTCCGGAACAAATTGCAGAGCATGCCTTTGATACTAATGATCTTACTTGAAACCCACGACTCTAGAAGTAGGTACAAATCATTCCCATTTTATGGAAGTGGAAGCTGGCGCCGAGGGGTTCTATGTCCTGTTTGCAGCCATATTGCTAATGAGTGGAAGACGTGAGATTTGAAACCAGGTATTCTTTCTAAAGTTTCACTATTTCCCTCCGCCTGACTTCTTAACTCTGTCTGCCCTTTAGAACCACCGAGGGCAACCTTTAAAAATATACTGATGTGTGTGACCCATCCACAGAAATCCTGATTCAGTGTATCCAGGTGAAGCCTGGATATTGGTATTTTTAAAAAACTTTACAGATGATTCTAATATATTTCATCACAGTTCCTCTTAAACTGGATGAATGTTATTTTAAATAATAAAAAATGAGGCAATGAAAATGGAACAATATACCCCCCTCAATCATAAATCAACAGCAGAAGAGGAATGGAGAGAATGTAGTCTGGTATTCATTTCGTGTGTGTTTGTGTGTCTGAGTGTTTCAGTGGGGATCTTGTCAACTTTGTTGAATATTTGAAATAACGTTCAATAACTTTTTTCATCCAGAAAAGGACTAAATGTTTAGCATCTCAGAAACAACCACATTAATAATAATCTACCAATGAATGAGCACTCATTAGGTGCCAAGCACCTTGCAAGCGTAATTGAAGCCTCACAACAGGTCTGTGAGTTAGGTACTGTTCTTACCTCCATTTTACTACTAGTTAGGAAGCTGAGGCATAGCAAGTGGCTTGAGGTCATATGGACAGTAAGTGGCAAAGCTGGAATTTGACCTAAGGGTGCTGGAGGCCAGGTGTAAATCCTTAATCATACACAAAATCACAGAACTGAAGCATGACCCTAAACAACATTATCTGTGGAAAGTGTCATCTCTGTACAAAGGCAGATTTTATTACAGAAATGTCGCTTGTTTGTTCTCCTCCTGCCTCCTTCCCTTCCCTCCTTTCCTCAATCTCTTTTTCTCTCTCTCTCCTCCTCCTCATTTTTGACCTCTTCCCTCTACGAATCCATGATTCATTTATTTCCTATATACAAGAAATTTATTGTTGCCACCAACATCTTTTATAATGGGGCTCCAGGTGGTGGCCTGGAAGATGATTCTTTTGTAAAATATTAATAGAAAACAATAGACTAGACGGTGAGTGGGAGAATGGAAGGGCACGTGGGTGCTTGTTGGTAGGCAGCCTTCCATCAGAGAGCTGCTCCTCATAAACAAGGGGTCACCCTGGCCTCAAACAGTGGATTTCCAAATCCTCCATGAGATATGCCTTTAGACATGGCAGACCTTAAATTGAGTGACCAACGGGTACTGCTCTGTGTGTAAGAGGAGCAAAATTCCCATACCTAATTCCAGGGAAAGTTTTTACAGCAGGTTTATATTTTATAATGCTGGTGGAGTCCTCAGTATTTGAGATTAATAGCCTCAGAAACTCTTTTGTCTATCTTTTTATGGATTAACTATTTTAACTATCAATCATCTACATCAATCTATCTTTTAACTGATTAACATTCTTGCGCAAATCTGAAATTTGCTTTCTCCATCCATTCTTCACAAAATCAACTAAATTCCAGCCATATGTATATTGCTAACTTCTGAACTCATTTTTATGAAATAATTATTTTATATCATTAAGGACTATGGTGATGGGAGGTCAGGGATTCTACCAAAGAAGTATATCTTAACTCATATTTTGGAAAACTTTTTAATAATATTGTGGCATTTCTCCTATTTCAATTCCATTTTTTGGAAATTGAATTAAATAAAAGGTATCTTTTATCCTGCTTAACTATTTTCAACTAAATATCGCCCTGTCAAATGGCATTTTAAGCATTCGTGGCCCTGGACACAGTAGTGGGGCTGAAAAAGAGAAATTGCTTCTTTACCTAGTTGTTTGAAATCTTCACAAAACAATAATCATGTTTGCATTTGTGTGTTATGCATGTAGGACCAAATAGAGTTTGCTCCTAAATGTCTCCTTTAATTTTTACAAAAGATTCCATTATGTCAGACCTCAGGGATATATGGTTAGGAAACAATATGAGGATTTGGTGAAATGAATCACCATGATCTTCAACAAAGGACGTATTGCTTTGGAACATCTGAAGGCAACATAATACTTGGTAAAGACAGAGGTTTTTTTTCTTTTTTTGCCTGGAGCCTGTAATTCACTGCAGTATAATGTATCTTATGTCTTGCATCTCCACCTCTCCACACCTACATCCCTCCTCCCAATGGCCACTCTGGGAATCAAAGGGAGGAGACATGGTCATTGTTCAGACAGATGAGCTGAGTCTTGATACCATCTCCTGCAAGAGCCCAGCAGTGTGGGGAATGGGATTAAACCTGTGAGAGGAAGTAAACCTGAGGAGTGTGTAGAATCCAAGACAGTAGATGAGGAAATGAGTTGGAGATTTTGTGCATTAAGATTTTGAGGGTTTTCTATTCACACCTCTCTTCCTTTAATATTTCTTGGTGGCTTTCTTTATTTCTAGTTGGACCAAATCTTTCTTAGAGTTTTAAGGGAAATGTTGAAGGCAGGGGATCATGCTGCCTCCTGATTATTTGTTTAAAGTCAGTGTATTAAATTGATACCACATACAATACAGGGGTTCAAATTAAGCTTATAACCACATGAATTGAAGAGTATGCCCCTGACTCACTCGCTATTATTTTAGAAAAAATTACTATCATACATTAATAAAAAGATAAATAGGTACCTCGTGGACTCATTTTATTCTATCAGAGTTTCAAGGAGAAATAAACAAGATACTTTCTTTAATTCTTGAGTTTGCTTTTATTTCATTACTTATAAAGTCCACTGAAAGCTGTGACTTTAGATATGCAGCCAAATGGGTTTGCTAAAGTCTTGTGCCTCCACGTTGTGATCTTGGGACAATCTACCAGAGGAAAGCTGGGGACTGAGAAAGAGACCCATTTCCCCAGGGTTTCGGCCTCCTCCTGGAGGAGCTCTTCCTGCCATCCTTTATCTGGGCAATTCCTTCCAGTCAATTTTTGCAGGAAGGGGGTGATTTTGGTGTCTTGTTGGAGCATTGTCACACTGAGAATCCAAACAAAGGCACTTAAATAAAATAAGGTCCTGAGCTTTTTGTATCTTCAGTTTAGACTGGTGCAGAGATGTTTCTTTTTCTTTTCCTTCCACTTCTCTCTATCTCTCCCCCACCTTCTCCTCCTGCTCTTTCAGCCTTCCTTCCTATGAAATTGGCACATAATCATCTTAGAATAGGTGGAGAGTTGAAAGAGTTGCTAGAGACTATACAGGTGGTTTTTCTCTTTATACCCAGCAACTTACTCTGCCCTCTTATCTCCTACTTTCCCAGACCAACGCTTCAGTCACTCTAGAAGTGCATTTAGCCTGTAGTAGGAGCTTGATAATTTGCTATAGAATGACAGCTTCGTTACAACTGTCACTGTCCTAATCTATATCCTGGTAGAATGCTCTTCTCAAGTGGTTTTGAGGCTTTGAGTCACCATTGCTCCATTTTGTTCCTTCTCAACATTCCTTGTCTGGGAATTTGTTTTTTGTTTTTTTTGTTTTTTTGGTGTGTGTTCTGCTCCTAGTTTCATTTCAGAAAGTGTAAATGAGGCTATCCTTGAAAACGGTCATTTTCCATTTTCATATTGTTGTCTAGAAGGAAAGGGGCTTCCTCAGTCACACTTCCTTATTCAGACCGCGTAACGTATTTCATTTAAGCAGCCACCACCGTGGTACCCAGTGACTGCTTATTTTTAGCATGTCATAATGTTGAATCTTAAAACATGAAGGAGGAACACAAGGTTCTATTTAACAGACCTTAAAAGGCAAAGGAGAGTGAAGAATGAGGACACAGCATGTGTGTTTCGTAAGTTTACTTGACTCGACGTTAAGTTGTACGTAAACAAGACATGACCAAGAAATCACGAAGGACAGCTTATAAATCCGATGCCATCATCTTCAGGGATTTCATGAAAATATTCTTATATTATATTTGTGTAGTGGTGAAAGCAAATCTGTACTAACACCAACTTTAAAACATACTTCTTAAAATATTACTCTGGATGGAAATGTTGTATTACTAGTCACTTTAGCAATATTTTGTGCAATACAAGTGACTGAATAATTTTAATTTTTCTACAGTCTGGGAAATGGATTATTCGAATCATGTTTTAAAATTTTTAATACAAGAGGCCTTAGAATAGCATGTTAATTGGCAGCTTTGTGTATACTAACAAATTAACAAAGTTACTGAATAATAAAATATGATGATTAAAGAGATTATTTTGGTAGTACTTGGAAAACAATGGCATGAGTTACTATTATACATTATCCTAAGATCTACTCTAGTTGACTCTTGAATAAAATCTTCTCAAAATAATATCTAAAGTTATGTTAATGAACTATTTTTTTGTTTCTGTGTATAAGGATAAGAAATGGTAATATCTGAACACTTGAAATTTAATTTTTTCTTGGTTTTCCAGCTCAATTTTAAACATATATGCATGTATATTTATTGTAATGAAATAAGCATTGCTCTTCTGTATAACAAATTGAGGAAAAAAGAATATAGGCACAGGTTAAAAAAAAGGATTTTTAGACTAGATCAGTAAAAAATGAAGTGTCAGTTAGTTTTATTTATTTGAATGAGTGTTGCGCACCACAGTTATCATTTTCAAGTTTCAAATTAGCATTCTGTAATGTTATAAAAAATGGTATCTAACATGAAAAATGTGAAAATGTCAGGGATAATGTCTGACAGTGAAATCAGGATTTCTCAGGGGTTGCAGGGTTAGGTTTATGATTCTAGAAACAACCTAAAGGAGAGTCTGTCTAGCATCTGAACTGAAACTGAGCAACACTGAATTTCAGAATATTACACACACACACACACACACACACACACACGAATCAATGGTTCATATTTGATTTTTTTTAATACTACATGGAAACCTATATATTCTTTTTCTTCTCACAAGAGGTCAAAGCTTGTGCAACTTCTAAAGTACTTCGAGTCTGATCCATCGACATAGTGTTCCATGGACCAGGAGCGTGTCTGGCGTTCCGAGAGCATGTTTCAGGGCATTGGGCCTCTTGGTAGACAAAAGGAGCAACATGTTCTCAGAGGCTTGTGCTCTCTCTGGAGGCAAAATTTAGCTCCAATGATTCCTTAGTGCCTTTTACTGCTCTGGGTAATATTCATTTTCTTGTCTCTCCTAGAAGTGATTTTTCCACTTGGTTGAACAAACCTTTTGTCCACCTAGAATTTGATGTGTCTGAGGCCAATAAAAAGGCAAAACTTTCCATTTTGTTCATACCAACTCTTCTTTGTTATTCTCAATTTCCCTATATTAATTGAGATTTGGATAAATATACATGTCAACCCTTCCTAAAAGAACGGGAGCTCTGAGCTGCAGGAGTGCTGCATGGACGAGGCCGAGTGAAGAGACACCAACCTGGAAACAGGAGACAGGTGCCAGCTTAGGATGGGGGTGAGCATGGGGAGTCACAAAGCCAGGTAGGAGAGATAACGATTCCACAAAATACAGTGTTGTGTCTCAGGTCCCAGAGGAGGTAAGACGAGTAGGAGACAGGGGTAGAAAAGGGGGTGGGGTTGATTCTGCAGGGCCCAGAGGAGGAAAGGAAGGATGATTCTGCCTGGAAGAGCAAGGAAAATCCAGTGCCAGGACAAGAGTGCAAAGTGAGGGTTCAGGCACAGAAGCAAGCTGGCTGCCCGTTTGTTGAACCCAGGGCAGGGGACCAGAAAACAGGCATATGTGAGTGCTCTGGACAGCGCCTATGACGGGGCTGTCAAACAGAGCTTGGGACAGGGCTGAGTCTGGAGGTGCTGGCCAGTGGCCCCTGAATCAAGAAGGGTTGTGTGGTCAGAGGCTGCACTGGCTCTGTCTTGTTTCCCCCATTTCCCAATTCCCTCTACCACTTCCATTGCCTCCCTGGCTCAGCCCCTCCTCACTTCATGCCTGTACTCTGCTCCGGCTCCTTCGGTTCCCATTCCCATTCGCATCCCCTCAATCCCCAGATGAAACCCCACAACCTGCCACTGTGATCCTGTCACTCCCCTGCTCACACCTCCCCTCCTGCTGTGCTCTCACTGTTTCATGTGGCAAATTTAAACCCCTACAACCTGGCGCCATCTTACTTCCCTTGTCCTTGCCTCCCAACAGTCACCTATTGACAGACGGATCTACTTAGAACTTCTTGTTGAAATTTTCAAATGGATTCCCCAGAGGGAATTCCCGGAAAGTAATGAAACAATAGATATTGCATGAACCATAGAATCTGAAGCTCAACGCTCAGTTTCTCAGGTTCCTTCTACATAGCATGCTGTGTAGCGTTTCGATGCCTTTGTGCCTCTGTTACTTGTGTTTAAAAAGGGATCAAAAGCACTAAGTTGTCTCCCAGAGATTCCTGGGGAATTCACGAACCTCTATATATTCTGTGTCTATGATTAGAATTATACAAACCAGGACAATTTAATTAGAAAACTGACAAGACATTAAACCTGAAGTGATTTTTCCTCCCATGCTCAAAATGTTAAAATATTGTTAAAGAAGCTGAATTTGGCCTCTGAAACTTGTCTCTTTCATCAGCCTACTCTCTGGCATTTGTTTCTCCTGCATCCTCAAGGCAGCCTTGCTAAGTAGTTGAGAGCGAGGGCTGGAACACCAGAATGCAAGCTTTTAAATACCAGGCCCATCACCCTTTACAGCTTTTATACCTTGCATAACTTATTTAGCTTCTCTGTGCCTCAGTTTCTTGAACAGTGTAGTGGGAGTGATAAAAATGGCTACCTGAGAGGGTTGCTGTGAGAATGAAATAAGGTAATTCATCTAAAGAATGAAGCACAGTGCATACATGAGCTAGTTATGTTATTGTGGCCCATTCACTTCTTCTGGTATCTTCCCCCCCATTCTTGCTCCCTGTCTACTTAAATTTTCCTTCTAGAAGAAATGGAAATGCTCTGCATTTGGCTTTGTGTGGGATATTGTCGACCATGCTACTTGAAGCTCCTTAGTGGTTTGGCTTTCTTGACCTTAACATTCTACTTCTAGTTTTCTTACCCCTATATAACCTCAAATTTCTGGGCTCAAGTGATCCTCCTGCCTCAGCCTCCCGAGTAGCTGGGACTACAGGCTTGTGCCACCACACCTGGCTAATTTTTTCTTATTTTTAGTAGAGATGGGGTCTTGCTCCTGCTGAGGCTGGTCTCAAACTCCTGAGCTCAAGCAATCTGGTTTTCTTACCCCTCTTCTAGCCATTTAACTTGCTGCTGTTTCTTTTTCCTCTCCAGAAGCTAATCATTCCCCAAGATTCGATCCCAGGTTCTCTTCTATACTTCCGGCAACTTCAGTAACTTCAGCTTTTCTCTACATACGTACTTTTAAATCCACTTCCAGCCTTGACCACTTGACCACCTGGGAAAGCCAGGTAAGATACATGGTTTTCCCAGCATCATGCTGGACCCTGAAGGCATCTTTCCTACAAACCTATTCCAACTAAAATAATAATAGCACTTACTTTTGTGCCAGAAAGTATCTGCATATCTGTCTCAACATGAAGAAGTGGCAGAGTTGGGATTCAAATTCAGGCAGTCCGACTCTCTGTTTATACCTCTTGACTTGCTGATGTCCACAAAGGGTGTCACAGCCTTCCATTCACCTATGTGTGGAACCTCAGTCATCTTGACTTCGCCCACGTTTAAAGAATGCACAGAGCTCGTGGAATCTACCTGGGTTGAAAATCTCTTTGTCCAGTCTTGCTACCACCCTCCCTTTCAGACTACTGTTTCTCTTGCCTGGCCTATTGAAGTACCTCCCTTCTAGTCTTCCTGTTCCTATGTTTTATGTATATGAGGGATCTTCAAACATTTCTATTTTCAAACAAATTTAACATAAAAAGTCCCAAATGCAGAGCAGACAAAAGCAGTGTGAGGCTCTGACCTCTGACTGAAGTTGGGGGAGGAGCCCAAATTCCCACCTGCTCTGTGTTGGCTTTGTCCACTGTTGAACCAGATGCTGGAAACTTCCCTTAACACACAGCTTTGCATGGATCCTTCCCTGATCTGAAACATTCAGTGGTTCACAGACATGGTGATGAGGTCATGCAAAGACCCAACCTGTCTTCCCCAGGTTTATGTTCCTTCATTCTTCCCATTCAAACTCTAAACTCTAGTCTAGTTGAACTAGATTACTTTTTTCAAACATCTACAGTTTGTCTTCTACCTACCTCTGAATTTCCATCATAACTTCTGTTTACTTATATTTTGTCCATTCAGCTCCAGCAATCTTCTACCTGCCTGCCTGAACTAGTCTGGCCTCACCTGAATCCTCAGAGCATGTTGTGCCTCTCTTTGGCATCCACATTCTGCTTTGGATTAGGGTCATTATAAATCTGTGTTCTGTTTCCTCTTGATGATGACATCTAGGGGGTTATTCCCTATATACCCCTTTGGTGCCGTATATTCTTTATGCTTAACCTAAGACTGGTTAAGCACATGGCCTTGGACTTAGGCTCACTGAATGCAAACGTGTTGCAGATAGTGAAAATAATTCATTCATTCAACAAATATTTTCAGAGTATTTGTTAAGCAAATTTCTAGGTCCTAGAGATACAAGGTCCCAGCTTCTGTCATGGAACTGACAGCAGGTATGGATATACGTAAGCGGATATGGTGAGGTGCTCCTCTGAAGAAGTATGGATTTCATAGAGTTGCAGAATTTTTATAGGAAAGAGATCAAGTCCAACTGATCTAAGACCCTTGTTTTAACTTCAGAAGGTTAACTGATTTGACCAAGGTCAGCGGCCAAACCTGGGTGAACTCTAAGCCCTTGTTCTCTTGGCACTTATATCGCAGCCCTTGGGCCACTTCTGACTGAACCCTAAGCATAAGATCTTGTTGGTTTAGCAACCTGACTCAGGCAGGGCAAAGGCAACATATGTAACCTAAACATTTGTACCTCCGTAATGTGCTGAAATAAAAATAAACAAATAAAATTTAAAAAGATTTAAAGTGGAAAAAAAGAAAAATGGGCAAACCAGAGATTATTCTTTGTAAAATTATCTTTATATGTATATTTATTTTCTATGACCATTTAAAAAATGTTTGTCTTTTCTTTTTCCCTCCTTCCATTTTCACCCACCCTCAACCCTCTCCCAACAATCACGTGAACAATATATGTGGTTATGTATTGCTTTACTACTCATTCCAGTTAATCAATTACCTGAGACATAGACCTTGAAACTTCCTGAGGTTAGGGGTGGTGGAGGGAATCTTCTCCCACGTTCTTTATCAGGTACATCCCAGCTTGAGCTGTCCTAAGTGATTAAAGTGTACTTGAGTGAACTTTAACAACTCAGGAATATGGGGCTCCAGTGCCCAGGTCCTGTGAGAGTTTACACTCTATACAATATGATCTTGTTTTTAAAAATTGTACCTATATCTAGACATAGATATATTTTGATATTTATTGAGATGTCACAGGATACCTGGATGCCATTAGGATAGTGAAACATATATATAAATAAATATAGACATGTTCTGTAAAGCATTTTTAATGCAAGGGGAATTTTAGGAAAATTTAAGCAGTAAACATTTTATTTTGGTGTTAATTGCATTAGTTGCTGTAAGGGTGAGTTGGATTGGGGCAAGGGAAGAAAGGGTAGACCCACACATTAAGTTTAATGACCCAGCAGTGGGGAACACAGCAACAAGAGACAGATGCTGGAGTTAAGTAGTGGATATTTGGAGGTAGATTTTAATAGCATTTCCACTTTACAAACTTCTCCACATAACATTTGAAAAATGTGGAATCTGCTGTTTGGCCACAGAGGGAGGAATTCCGCCATTCCTAGTAGAATCGTAAGGTCCCAGTGGATATATTTTTTCATTAGCTACTTGAGGCAGAGGCCATATTTCCCCACAGCCTCTAGCACAATTCTTTACACATAGTAGGCACTCAATAAAGATTTGTCAAGTGGATGAATACCCAGGGTCTCCATAAAGGTGTGATCCAAGACTGCTCAGGTGGTTCCTACTCCATTTTTATTGCCATTCAGAACTTACAGCTCCCATAGCAACAATAACTTGTACCCCTCAAGCATATGTAGTATTTAGTATTTCTGTATGTGGTGTCAACTTTCATGTCATAATATATACTATATATGTAACTGGTTAAGTTACTGTTGCTGTGGGAACCATAGGCTTTTTTCCCATCTAAACTAAGCCCTTGTTAGCCATCTTAGACTACGCAGAGATAGCACCATACGACCTTTTCGTGCCTAACCCCCTTCCCTGATTCTGGGCCTCCAGTTTGGTTGACACATCCAATTACAAGTTTATGTGCTGATTACACTGACAATTCTGTGCTTAATAGTTTTTTTTGCTAATAACACTATGCTATTAATATTTCTAAGCCCACTTTTGTATTTACTGTTGCTTTTTTGGGAGTACTTTCATATTATACATACATTTTGAAAAGGAGGACCAACTCTAGAGTCAGTCTGGTTATGTGAGATGTTCCTAGGGACAATGGCATAGAACAAATATATTTTCTCATCCTGTCTTGTGCAACCAAAGGTGAAATGTAATTGCTTGGTTTCCCTGAAGTAGATACTACAAATTTTCCTTTTCTGTTCCTAATGACAGCTTTAAAAAAAGGAGTTTCTTAAAACTTGGAAAAAGAGATAAACTTCATTTTAGTTCTTCTTGTAATTCAACTTTGTGAATGAAAAGCCAAGGAAAGGGGATAGTGTACAGGTGAGGGGTCAGGGAGGGGAAGTCAAGTGAAGTTAAATACTTCTCTTCTCCAGGTGCCAGCAAGTACATTTGGAGGATATTAGATCACACTGTTTAAGCTGGTTGGCCTTGAGACAGCAGATTTTTCTGTTTTGATATTTGAAGCTTATAGATACACTCTCAAAGGGGAATCTTCAGAATATCTATGGCTTTCTGAATTGGGATCTTCTTACTGTTTAACACTGACTGACCCACAAGGCTTGTACTTCTTCTAGTGCACTTGTACTGTCTAGTGGAGCAAGTGCAATATGCTACCAATGCCTATTATACAGCAGCTTCTAGTATCAGACTCCTCCCCACTGCATTTCTTCTGCTAAATGTTCTCTTCATTCCTTCTATATCTCTCACCATCTGTATTCCCTCAACACACAGACACACATACACACACACACACGGAAACACACCTCCCAACTTATAACTAGATCTTAATCTCTCTCTTACGTGCTTATAGCCCTGGCCTCAAGACTGATCACTTCTGATTTCTATTTCTCCCCAGGTTATAAATTGGTTTCACACAAATATTGAAATGGACTAAAAGCACTCCCAAGTTTTGTTTATAAAATATCTAGAAAAGATCAGGGCTAAAGGAGACATCTTCCCACTCTCATCCTTTTGGTGTCTTCTCTGCCCCCAGGCACAGTGTCTCCTGTGCAGTGTCTGGTCCTTCCTTGTCAGCAATGTGGCTTTTCCTGATACCTGCCAACACCTCAGTCCCTGGAAGCCAAAACTGACCTATCCAGTGTTCTTCGTTCAAATAATCTGCACATAAATTCATACCTAGGTATTAACATGTGAACTATCAAGTAGTAGTTATATTTTAAAATGAGTCTCATGGCATTACAGTATATTAGCCTTAACAGTTAGATTAATTTAATGGTAGGGATTTCATATTGGGCAGTTGAAAGAGATGTTTCTGAGTGAATAGTTTCTTACCTCTTAACCCATACTACCTATCAGGCCACTTTCTCTGCCTTTATGCAATGACCATTCCTGATAGCGCTTGTATGGTTTGTAGACAGTTTAAAAATTACTTCCTATGGGCATGGCAACCAGAACTAAATCCATACTGAGACAAAACATACTAGAACGATCATTCTTTGTCAAAGGCAATTTTGATTTTTTTCTGCATTGGCCAAAGTTTATAACCAAAGAGTTGATGATAGGTGATAGACTAATTAATTCATGTGATATTTATTAATGACTTGCTATGGGCCAGCACTATAGAATGTACTGGGGACAGAATGATGACAGAGATAGTTGTAGTCCCTGTCCTCACCTGGATTGTAGTGTAGACAAGGAAACAGATGGGAAACAAGTACAAGCAAAGAAAATTCCCAAATTGTGAATACCAGAAAGGAAATGAAAGTTATTACTAACATGGTGAATTATGATTGAGGGTGGGGAACATACTGGAAATGGGAGATGTGGGAAGGCCATGTTGGAACTGTGTCCTGAAGGTTGAATGGTCAGCTTGTGAAGAATGGGACTGGTGATGGGGCAGGAGCAATGATGATGGTGGTGATGGTGATGTGATGGTGACGTTATGGTGATGGTGATGGTGATGGTGATGGTGACAGTGATATAATGGTGATGATGGTGACGGTGATGTGACGGTGATGGTGATGGTGATGATGACAGTGATGGTGATGGTGATGTGATGGTGGTGTGATGGTGATTATAAAGTCACAATGAGGTTTAAAACTAATCTATGGTAAAAATAACAGAATCATGTCAAATGTTATTCCTTAACATTTTATCCAAGAACACTTACAAATAATAACAAACAGGAGGACATTAAGTAAGTTGTTTAATTTTACCTTTGCCATTGAATGTATACTGTGTAGCAAAGGAACAAGCAGTACTTCTAGAGTTTATGCATTTTCTTTGATAGATAATGAATTCTAGAAAAAAAAGTGACTGGTTTTACTCTGTTCTTCTGTAGGCAAAATCCAGGGGTTTTGAAACCTGTTTCTTGTTATGGTACTGGTTTTGCCTTGAGGTTTGATTTACACATATCAGGTAGAAAAATAATATTTTAAGGCATTAAACTGATTACTGACCTGCTGCTTTTGTAATTTATTGATTTGATCAATTTTTTTGAAAGCACCACAGGTTATTATCTCTTCAAGGAGAATTTTAAAATATTTCCTCATGTGTATCTCCTTCCCTGCCTTGCCCCTCCCTCTCCTCCTTTTCCTCCCTCTTCTGCCAAAACATCCTCAGCATATAGATATGAAGGGTTCATTAAGGATCGGGCATTAATGTTAGGTAGTGAAAAGAGATAGCATTTTAAAATTCACTGAGTTGCAGTTAATCATATTCAGCCTCATTCATAATCTGTGGGAGAACACTTGTGGAAAACCAACACGATTTAGAGATCTTTGCTTTTGAATTTGGAAAACTTAATGACATGGAAAGCATCTCAGTTATTTAGTTAACCAGAAAAAGCAGATTGTAACACAGTATGTACTACATGCTTCAGTTTTATAAATAATACAAAAATATGAGATGGGTATCTGAATATTTATGCGTGCACACAAAAAGGGTATACTAAAATGTTAATCTCTTACCTGTAAGATGTTTTGAAATTTTTTTCTTTTTTCCTACCTTTTCTAAATTCTAAAATTTCAGTAATAAAAAGAGGATTTTTGAAATAAACCATAAAAACAATAAACCACAAAAATAATAACTTGTTTTGGCCTTTTACCTAGTCATTCTACTTTTAGGAAATACTCAGATCTGGATGAAGAAATTATATTAGCACTTACACACAAGCAGGAAGCATCTGATGTCTTAAAAGAGGAGAGTGATTAAATACATTAAAATAAATACATAGATAAAGTGACATTAAAATTGTTTTCAAAGAAGTTGAATGATCTGGGTGTATGCTTATGATATAATGTGTACTGCTAGGTAAAAAAGATTCGTTTATGTAGTAAGGTACTAGTTGTGTAAAAAAAAGTACGTAGAGAAAAAAAAAAAACCCACCATAAATAAGTAACCAAACTTTAGGGAGTGATGATTTCAGTGATAGTCATGTTTCTTAACTTTTCAAGAAATAGATATTCCCTTTAAAATTATATATAGATATAGATATATATAAAGATTTGTCTAATTTTTAAAGAAGAATCAGAATAAAATATCTCAGATAACAATTCATTTAGATGTTTTGGTAATAATTGGTCAGGCCTAGAACATACTACTTTTCTCCATATTCATCCAGTGGCTTAAGTAAATAGATGACAAATAATAGCCTTGAATTTCTTCAACATTTCTTATATACTGTCTGAACTGTAGAGACATACAAAGAAATCTCAAGCTTCAGGGTTGAACTGTTAGACTGTGTAAGCAGTTATAGCTTGGACGTCTTATCACCAATATGATTATTAGACATTGTTAACTCTGCTCAATTTGGCCAGGACAGTTAAATCAGATTAATATGCAACAGTGGAGTTTCCTAAATGTTTTCTTGTATCCTGCCCATTTGGAATGAGAATTGGCTCTGCTAAACTTGGTGGCCATGTTAAGCTCCAGGACAAACACAGTGTATGAGCCGACCCACTCGCTTAGGAGTCTTTGGGCCTCTGGATCATGGGAAGAAGACTATGGACTGGTGGGGCCTGTGTCCTCAATAAATAAATAATGGGCATCTAAGGCACATTTGCTCCTGTCCACATTCTATCCCACAATTTAAACTGGAAAGCTGGTACTTTGTGTATATTATTTACATGAACGATACTCGTCTGGGGTGCAAAAGTAAAGCAGGAGGAGTAGTTACAGTAATTGTAATAAAAATACACCAAAAATCACGGCTGCCAATTATTGTGCACCCGCTATGCTCCAGGCCCTGCAAGAGATGCTGGCATTTGTCTTCTCGTTAATCAGTGATGCCGCCCCTGATTTGCTGTGGGACTTGCCCTTTCCTGATGATTCTAAGATGTAAAGGGACACAATGCCAGGCTCTCAGCCCATACAGTCTCTAACCCATACAGTCTCTAACGCCCTTCACCCCCTCACCACCTCTCATCTTTTGGTCTGTGCCCTCCATCTCTGCCTGAGGGAGACGAGATTCAAGGTGAGAGAAAGAACAAACCGTGTAAGGTAATTCTGTCACTCACCTCATCTTCATAATCTTCCCTGAGCTTCCTCTGCTGCTCACCCTGGTATTGATCGTGTCACTGGCTATAGCAGACCGAGGCAGGGGGCTGCAAACCTTTCCGCGCAACCCTCACCAGTGCGCCTGTTTCAGCTCCAAGAAGAAAAGCCTGCTGTGAAAACAATCAGTGCATTTGCTTTAGATCTAAGTGATTCCAACTAGGTCGATGCTTCATGCTGATGTGTTGAAAACATTTAAAAAATTTCTCAGAGTTTGATTTCCACGGGAACATTGTGGCATGTGTCTCAGTGTCTGCAGTTGTTATTTTTCACTAACGCAGGCGACAACTGCTTCCTGCCACAGCACACAAAAGCAGTCGAAAACGGAGGCTTTGTCTGGATGGATATTTACTATAAATGCTGTTTGGGGAAAGGGAGGAACATGTGTGTGCAGGCTTGGTGGATAGTCACATGCTGTCTTGACCTGCAGTGGTAGGAGTTTGGGGTTTTTTGTTTTGTTTTATTTCTGAAGTGATCATGATCCAATGTTGATAGGATATAAATGCAAGAGACTGCACTGCTCTCTGGTTTGGTTTTGAGTTTTGAGATTTTCTTTGTTTTGGCACAGTCTTTCCTAAGGCAAATCATTCATAATAATGCCAAGAGTTGCTTTATCTTCTAAAGGATCTATCAGATCTCGGCAAGTTTATGTTTATATTCAGAAAGAATGTGACTTCTTCATCACATCTTGGCATCAAGTGGTAAAATAGGCATTATGAAAAGGAGCTATCCTCACACAAATTAATATTTATTTAATCTCTGGCAGGGACCCAGAATGATATTTAATTCTAGAATCTAAGGTAATGAGCTTTCCATCAGAAAAGTAATCTCCCTAAAGGAAGGGAGTGCTGGGCCAGCATTTATGTGATACATCGTGGTGTTGAGGGGACATGATGAAGGGTGAGGGTGTCCAGTCTAATTACGTGGGGGTCGGGTATGCATAAGTATATTACCTGATCACATTGCTAAGTCCGCATTCTGGCTGTTAATAGTAGAGTCTAGGATTTGTTAAAACAAAACAAAACAAAACAAGAAACTGATCTCCAAGCCACGCCTTCAAAATTACTTCTCCTTTATTTAGAGATGAAGTCAGAGGAACGACATTAGGGCTTTCTATTTTGCTATATAGCTCCAAGGAAGATCTGTGGCCAAGTCAGAGTTAGAGCCCAGTTGTTCAGTGTTCTGTCTGCCAAGTGGTATAGAAAGTACGTGTGTCAGTTCAGCTGAGTCTTCTTTGCAATGCCATCATTTCAATAAAATGTTGGGATTTTCTTCTAGGCATGAACTCTCTTGGGTTATGTTACCCTGTTTGCTGTTTACTGTCAAGATGCTGAAAGAATGTTCTTATAATGAGCCAAGAGGAAGTGGCAAATGAGTGCTCTTCTTCAGGTATTTTGTTGATTTTTCAGAATGCCTACCAATAGGAAATTTCCACAGAACTGTGACCTGTGATTTATTGTATGAAATCTGAGGGAAAACATTGTCATGTTTTCTTTAGTCAAATGAGTGAGATACCCCTTTGCTCTGATCTGCTGCTTCTCCAAAATGTTAGGTTTATTTTATGCCAGAATTATTCCTCAATTCATAAGCCGTTCTCACCTCTGGTTAGTTCTGTGCCCATGGGTGATATTACAGTTTGTTTTACTGAACACCTACATTGCGTATATATTTCTCCTCGTTGTTTACGTTCTTGACCATTAGAACTTATGTTCTAAATACAAACTGGATATAAACAACCTTTGATGGAATTTTTACTTGCTATATTTGTATCTCATTTTGTAGAAATATTAATAAAATAGATGTGGCTTTTATGGGAAAAAGATACTCTAGACCTTTGATTATTACTTTACACTTGTATTTTGATATATTTGTATTTAGGAAGCTCAAAGTATTTTGAGGGTGTTAGGTCAGTAATACTCATGGTTTCCTCATGAGAAGGTGGGAAGAAAGTTTCAATTGAATGTACTCTGTCTTGAAGACACAAAGGACTGAAAGGGGGACCAAGATCATTGCTGATGGATCTAGGAACAGAATTTATCTCCAGCTTTCTAATCACCTCTCTTCATATTATATATATGCTTTTTATAAAATGGGGTAACCCTTTAGTGTGTCTCGATCTACAGAGTTTTGGAACCCTGGGCATAACTGATTTTGCCATGGTAACAGTATTTGGCAGTGCCGTGTTAAATAAAAAAGGTAGTATTTATGTTAAACATGGCCCCTTTTTCCCAGTAACAGAGTTTGTCTAAAAACACTTCAGAGAGCAGACGTGCTGTAAGTCAACGAGTGGGGAAAATAGCTCTAAAATGTCATCTTTCCAGCATCATTTCATTCGTTTAAAAAATGACCTCCTTGGGTGTGCTGTAGAACTACTATTTGTACTTTAAATGTGCTACCGAGAGCCCCGTTTGTAAAGAATTTACGCACTTAATTTATGTACTCAGCTTGTCAGGTTACTTTGTTTCTGGATTTTTTTTCCCCTCTCAGAGCAATGGGAGAATCCTCATGAGTTGCAAAAAGCAAAACCATAGGATTATAATGAGCTTATACTGGCTCATGCGTGAAGCTCAGCCTACTATAGATTTTCCAGAAAATCAAATATGGATGTGGCGGAAATCTCTTTTCTGGTAGGAGAAGCGACTCATTATGGGACCGTTAGCTGTACATCTCTTGGGAGTGTCTTTAAGCAGTTACTTAAAAGCCAGTGTTTAGCAGCAGAACATTCGGAGAAGCATAACCCAATGCAGGCAGTTCAGAAAAGTTGCTTTAAATGAACATTTGCCCACAGCAGATTATTTCAGATGGGGTGTGGAAATGGCAGGTGAATGGAGTTCTTTTCCACCTAACTGGAAAACTTGTTTTCAGGAGGGTAAACGCTGTAACTATAAAAGTAAAGGTGAACACACTGAAAAAGAAGTGGATAAAATTAATTTTATAGAAATGATAAAATTTTAGACGTTGTTTAGCAACTTTTTATGTTAAATCTTTCATCTGTGCCTTGGATGATGTGAAGACAACATTGTTGAGTGGTTTTATGAGACATCCAGGTGGAAGGCAAGTCTTAATTCACCTGACGAATCCCAGGAAAATATTATGTGTGGAATCTTCTGGATTCAGATAAAACTGAATTATAGAGTTTTCATACTCTGGCAATTTATCTTTATTCTTTTGTCTCTCTCTATATGTTGCTATTGCTTAGACCTGGAAAGGAAACTCTGTGGTGGTTTTTCTTTTTTTTTTTTCATTTTTTTTTTCTCTTTTTCCTGACTTCCTCCTAACTTCAAGGGTCATGCAGGAGCGTTTTCTCACAAAGGTTGAAGAGCTCTTTTTCACAGTAGGCAATAAAAATACATTTGTGGTTTAATAAATGACAGGCCCGCCCTACTTCTTAGTTTCCTTTTGGCAAAAGATGAACCGTTTCCATAAAGCTGTTGCTTCCTTCTTCCTACCACTGTTGACTCTTCTTTCCGATTTGTGGGATTCCAGAGCCTTTGGGGAATGGATGGTACGTGAGGATAAATTACTGTCTCCATCCTTGTGGTTTCCATTCAGATGACCACTGAGAATATTTAGCATTTTACTTATGGATTTAAGAAAAAACACACTGAATTTTTAAAAATCATGTTAGCAACTGTCAACATATTCTGTTTTGTGTCACGAGAAGAATTTTAAAAATATTTGGATGCCTAATAATTTCTTGTTCTTAGAGTTCATTTCCTCCTTCTGTTTTTAAAAAATATTATGATTGCTATTAATGACATTTATAAGTCTGATTATATATATAAAATCCCTTCTCTCATGACAAAGTAGAAAGAGATTTAATTCACAAGTAGAAGTTGGTTCTAGGAAAAAGATTAATTTGTTTATTCATTTGTCCATTTCATTTGTTTATTTCATGCATTCATTTATTCATTCACCAATTAATCAATAGATACTTGTTCAGCCTTTATGTGGTAGGCATTTTGTTGAAAGCAGAAGATAAAAGTAAAAACATTTATCATTTCTGCCCTCAAGGAGCTTATGGTTTAATGTAACAAAAAGTCAACAAATAATCTTAATGTAAAGATAACTGCCTTGACTCATCCAACTAACAGATATTTATTGAATCCCTACTGTGAGCCAGGCATGGTTTCAGGAATTTGGCATAGGTTAAGGGACAAAAACAATATGGTCCTGCCCTCTTATAGTCTGGTAGAAAAGACCCCAGTTAATCAAATAATCACATAAATAAGTATAAAATTGTTTTAAGTGTTACCATGGGGAGGTGAATGGTATGAAACACATCATAGGGGCGCTCTGACCTAATGAGGAAGGTGGGGGAAGGCATCAGTGAGTAAACCAGGGAGCAGAGACTGAAGGAGGAGCAGGAGTTGGGTAGATCAAGATGGTGCTAAGTAGAGTGTTCTCAGCAGATTAAACAGCATGTGCATAGTCCCTGAGGTTGAAAGGAATGTGACATACCTGGTTCAAGGGACTGGAAGCAGACCGATAGCCACCAAGACAGAGAACAGAGATCAAGAGGAGCTTAATGGTGAAAGTGAGCCAGACCATGCAGGCCTTGCTGAAGATTTTGGTTTGAACCTAAGGAACAATAAGGAACAATAGGGAACAATTGAATGTCATAAACACCTTAGGGGTGCGGAATGCTGTAAATGTTGCTCTGAGATGCTTCTGTGCTTACATGGTTTTACAAGTCTTATTTTACTACATCGTTTTCTCCCCCTCACGTGACTGTAAGCCTCTTGGGGTAGGAACTGTGTCTTCCTCTCTGTCCCAGGACTTAGCTTTGGGCCTAACTCCTCCTAGCTACTTCTCTGACCTCACCTACTGCACACCCCCTCATCACACCCCCTCATCTGGGGAAGCCATATTGGGCATGCCAAGCCTGCTCTTACCGGAGAGGCTTAGAATTTTCTCTTCTCTCTGCCTGTATGCTCTTGTGCTAAATATTTGCATGACTCCTCATTTACATAAGAAATTTTTTTATTAAGCTTATTCCTAGATTTTGTGTGTATGTGAGAGAGAGATACGAATTGATTTTTAAAAGAATTATCCTATTAGTTTTCTTGATTTATTGATTCTCCTGTATTTTCATTGTATTATCTGCAAATAACATTAATCTATATTCTTTTTTCTAATAGTTATACCACATTTCTTTTCCTGGTTTTGCTGCATTGACTAACATTCTCAAGTCAAACTCATGGTGATGAAAGGCATCTTTCTTTTCTTCTTAGCCTATTGAAAAGTCCTTGTCATTTGTGTTAAATATAGAATTTACCTGAATTCTTTCAGTTGCAAATGACAGAAACCCAAATCAAGCAGTGTTAAGCAAGAGAGGGTAACTGGCCCACCTAACATAAGTCCAGGGATAGAACTCGCTGCAGGCAGAGGTGGTCTTTGAGGTTCAAAAATTCTGTCAGGGCTATGTCTCTCTGCCTCCATCTCTCACCATTATTTTCCTTTGTATCCATTTATTCTCAGAAAAGCCTTCTCCAGGAAGTGGGAAATATGGGATGATTCTGATTAGTTTGCTGAGGTTACAAGCCCACCCTTTCATTTAGTTTCCGTGCCAGGTGCCAGGATTGGTTGTGCTTGAGGCAGTGACCTGAGCATATTTGGTCACAGAAGCTGACCTGAACTGATAGGAACTCAAATATTTACACCATTTTTTTTTCCTGCAGAAATATTAATCAGCATAATGTTCCAGAATGTGGTGGGAGTGTTACTTAATATATAATTAAGTATTGTGTTATTGTAAAATTTCTAAAATTCTGAATTCCGATTCACATCTTGCTCCAATGGATGCACATAGGAAATTGTGAACCTGTATCATTAAATTTTCCATATTTATCTATAATTTGAAACTAAAAATTTAAAAATCCAGAATTTAAAATAATCACTGTAAAACAAAATAGAGCAACTCATAGGTTAAGACATGTAATCTTGTATCATTAAAGCAGTACCACTAAAAGGAGAAATACAATTAATAAGTTAATTAATAAAAAAATAATAAAAAGTTGAAAGCGGGGCGGGAATGGAGCAGAGTATTCTTAAATATTTTAATATGCCTTTACTTTTTCATCAAGAAAATTCAGTTCCTCCATCTAGAAATTTACTCCTTAGAATTAATTTGCTTCTTGGAAACACTCCTTTCAGAGTTCCGTGACTCCGAGTTCTACTGCAGCCCTGGTTTTCTGAGACCACCGTACACCATCTTCCTGGAATTTCCTTTCATTTTGAGGCCTTATTTGGTCCATGGTTTCTTAAATCTCATACTTTCCTCACTCTTGAAGTCTATTTTTGTTTTTGTTGTTGTTGTTTGGGGACATTTTCAAGTAATTTTTTCAGAACATATTTGTAGATGTTAAATTTTATGAGTCACTCCTCGTCTGAACTTGACTTTATTTTGTCTTTATTCTTGATCGATAGCTGGAATTCTAGATTCAAAATAATTTTTACTCAGAACTTTTGAAGGCATTGTTCTGCTGTTTTCTGGCATCCAGCATTGCTTATGAAATGCCTGAAACCAATTTGGTCCTTCTTCCTTTGAAGATAAACATTGTAATCTCTTTGAAAGCTTTTAGGATGGTCTTTAGAATCCTTGTATTCCGAAATTTTGAAAGAATGTCTTCAGATATCCCCCCTCCCCTATTCTTCCTGCTCAGCACCATATGGAATCTTTGGAAAGGAAGACTTAACATTCTATTTGCAGGTTTGTTTAAGCTTTGGGTGATTTCATTCGATTACTCCTTTGATAAATTGCTCACATTCCTTTTCTTAGCTACCTCTTTCTGGAACTACTAGGAGACAGATGTTGGTCCAGCTTGATTGATTGTGCTGGAATCTTTTACATTTTCTATTTATTTCTTATTTTTTCCAGATTCTGGAATGTTTCGTTGACTTTTTCATTTGGTAGCCTATCTAGCTTTTAAATGTCAACATTTTGAATTTTCACAAACCTTTGTGTTCCTTCTATCGTTGCAATTTGTTCTTGTTTTATGGATAAAATAATTCATCAAACCTCCCTTATAAAACCAGTTAAATTATTTTAAGATTTCCTTATCTTCCCTGAGTTATTTCTGTCTCTTCCAGGATTAGAGGATCAGTTTATTGTTTCCGATTCTTTTGGTTTTTTGCTCCAATTTTCCTCCGTTATCTGGTAACTGTTGGTTGTCCATTTATATTTATAAATGAAGAAGAAGGATAATTATTACATTAAATGTTACTGTCATGAGTTTTCTTTGCAGCTTACCTATGTTAGGCTTCATTCTAGAAAGTGTGGAGCCAGGAGCAGGTGAGGAGGTTAGGTGTGCCCTCCTAGACCCCAAAAGACAGTTGGCTCACCCTCTGGGGTCTTACCCCTCACTCTGGAGGCCAGAGCCTCTGTATTGAGAAAATATTGACAAGGATCAGAGGAGACTCCCTCAGTCAGGCCCTGAATTAATAATAATGTCTTTTTTTAAGGACATGGGATAAAATATTTAGAATGGTCAGAAGGAATAAATCATTTTTATCTACTCAAGATACTCAAATATCTACTTTAAGAGATCGTTGTGCAGCAATCATATTACTCATATTGCTTTCTAGCCCACCACGGATGTGATTTCTTTCATCTCCAAAGTCCATGTAAAAGTATTAATTTCCAGAATTATGGCATTGAGGACAAAATGTGGGCTAACTGGAATTTCTTCTTTGGGAGATTTGTTGAGATGGTCTTTATAGTCTCATCCATGACTTCTTTCTATTATTGTTACATGAAAATTTGAAACGAATATGTATTTTACATTTGTGAGATGCAGTGTTTTCTCTCTTATTCTTTCTCCTCAATAAATCAAACTCCTTAATTGTGTCTTTCAAGTACTCTCTCTGTTTTTTATCCACTTGATCTGTCACATTCTGAAAGAGGTATGTTATTGTCCTTGAAATTGCAGTTTCTGCCAATTTCTCATTGTATTTCTGAAAGTTTGTTGCCTAATGTATTTTGAAGTTACATTTTTTTCAGCATACAAAGTTTTTGACATACCTGTTTGGCAGAATGTACTTTTTATAAATATGAAGTATCCCATTTAAGGCATTTTACTTGAACTATACTTTGATGCGAATATTGCCACCTGCTTTCCTTTTGTTTCTATTTGCCTATCATGTCTTCAACTCTCTATTTTCAATCTTTCCTCATCATTTTATTTAAAATGCTTTTTAAAACAGCCTCTGGTTGTGTTTTGCTTTTCTTCTCTAACCTCAATTTTAGACACTTTGTCTTTTAATAGAGAAATTTAATTCATTCCATTTGTTATGTTAATTGATTTATTTGCTCTTGGTCTTATTAACTTTAAAAAATTTATTTATAATTGACAAATAATAATAGAATATATTACATATTGATGGCATACAATGTGATATTTGATATATGTCTACATTGTGGGATGATTAAATCCCTACCTGTATCATTTATGTTTTGTTATTTTCTTTCTTTTGCTATCTTTCCTTGGATTGATAAATTTTTTTTCTTACTAATTTGAAAGTTCTACATCTTATTTCTCTTCTATAGGAGGATGATATTAATTTTTGTAACAAATGTACTGACCAAATATGATTTTTTTCCAACAGCAAGAAATTCTAAATTCTATTTGTAGCCTGTCTCCATAGCCACAGGATAAAATAAGAATTTAGCATTTATTCCACCTCAGTTTGCCATATTTTATTAAAAGTATTTGAAATTTTAGTTCCAGAATTTATTAAAAAACAAATTTATTTGTTTTCTTTCAAAATCCTTTCTTCATAAGTGATCTAAGTTTTAAAACCACATTACTAACAATTTCTTGGGCTTAATATTTATTTTACTAGTTTTATTCCTAAAATGTTTCCCGTATACTATAAATTCCCTTCATTCTATTAAATTTATATTTTGATTCATATCTTCCTTCAGTAATTTTTACAAAGGGCACGTAGATGTCATATTATTTAAGTCCTTGCATTTTCAAAATATCAAAAATGATGATTTACATAGGAATAGAACTCCAGGAAATTAGTTCATTTTGCTCAAGATTTCTAGAAATTGTACTCCATTCCTTGTTTGTTTGTGGACTCATGAACTATATGAAAAAATTGTGAGTTATTTGTAGAGAAATGAAGAAATAATAACAGTGTATATATTTGTGTGTGTATATGTGTACACTGTCATTTTTTAAGAATGTTTTTCTATAATTTTGACATATCCTTCCTGTTTTCTTGTGATATTTGATGATAATATTTTAAGTTTTTACTTGCACAAAAAAAAATTGGCGACCATTTAAAAAATTTTTTATTGATTCCTAAAATCCAATTCTGGGAACCCCCAGTTTTTAGCATTTTTCTTTGAAGGTAATCTTTTTCTTTCTTTCTTTCTTTTTTCCATACATATTCGGGATTTTATCTTTATCCTTGGAATTCAGAAATTTGTCAGAATATGTCAAGAAATGGGCCCTAAGAAATAATCCTGTCTGGCTGTTAGGAATACCTTTGGATATAAAGACTGTGACATTCCTCAGCTCAGGGAAAATTTCTTTTAGTATATCTCTGATATACATCCACTTTGTTTGTTCTCTCATCTCCTCTTTTCTTTTATGATATCCACTATTTGTTATTTTCTGCATTCTCTCTGGCCTTCTAGTGCATTGATTTATCTTATCTCTCATTTGTCAATTGCTCATTTCTCATGTTTAGTTGCTTTTTTTTCTGGATACAACATTTTCTTAAATTCACTGAAATATATATGCTTATTTAATTTTCTCAACTTTCCTATATTCACTTTTTTTCTGTAGGTGTTATTAATATTAATTCTGATTGCTCAGCCTGATTACCCCTCATGTCTCATTACCTTTTGCAATAAAACACACATATGGTACACTTCGATCAGTTTTGTTTGACATGTGTGCACCTGTGTAACCACTACCCCTGCTAAGACATGGACACAGACAGCTCTCTAGTGCCTCAGAGACAACCGCGTTCCTGATTTTGTCATGGTAATTTATTATTGTCTGTTCAAGAGCTTCATGTATGTAGAATCATACAATGTGTACTCTTTTATGTCTTTGTTCTTTCACTCGGTATAATGTCTATGAAATTCATCACATTTTTGCATGTATCGGGACATTTTTCTTCTCTCTTTTCTTTTTGTTTCTTTCTTTTTTTTTCCTGGAGGCATAAACCATCATGTTCATCTATTCATCTCTTCGACATTTGGATTGTTTCCAGTTCTGAGTTTTCATGAATAAGCTTCTATGAACATTCTTGTTCATATAATTTCATGGACATATGTTTTCATTTCTTTTGGGTAAATACCAAGAGTAGAATCGCTAAGTAAGAGAGTAGGTATATGTCGAACATTATAAGAAACTGTCAACTTTCCAAGTGGTTGTACCGTTTTACACACTCAAACAGCAGTGTATGAGGGTCCAATGGCTCCATATCCTCACCAGCACTTGGTATAGTCAGTTTTTTTAGTAGGTGTGTAGCCATTCTAACAGATATTTATTGGTATCTCATTACGGCTTTAAGTTGCATTTCCTTGATTACTAATGATGTTGAGCATTTTTTCATATATTCATTGACCATTTGTATATTTGTATTTTGAAAATATTTGTTCAAGTCTTTTGCCTAGTTTTTAAAATTAATTTTAAAAAATGATTGTTTTGCAGGAATTTTAAAATGTATATGACAGCCTTTATTGGATATATATGTATTATGAATATTTTTGTCAGTCTGTAGCTTGCCTTTTCATTTTCTAAACAAAGATTTTTAAGAAAATAAATTTTAATTTTGATAATATTTATTTGCTACACTTTTCTTTGTGGTTTGTGCTTTTGGTATCTTGCTTAAGATGTTCCCCCCACCCTCAGTGAACATGTGGCAATGCCTGCAATGTCTGAAGACAATTTTGTTTGCCACAGCTCTGGGAGAGGAGGAACTGCTAGCTTCTAGTGTGTAGAGGCCAGGGATACAGCTGAGCATCCTGTAGTGTACAGGACAGGCTTCCCACAATGTAGAAGTATCCAGCCCTAAATGTCAATAGAGTTGTAGTTGAGAAATATTGGTTTAAATAATGTACAAGTGTCCAAATGAGTTTTTCATCTTTTTCTTTGAAGGGTTATTATTAGAAAGCCTTTTCCATCTAATTTATAAAATTATGAAGTCTCATATTCTCCTATCTCATACTGTATAGCTTCTGACATAGGCTCCACTTTATGTATTTTATATATTATTTCATGTAAGCCTGAGAAGTAGGTATTCTTTGCACTTTGCAAATGGAGAAACTTAAGCCAGGAAGGAAGAAGGCCTGATGGTCTGTGAAAGAGCCATACTCTCACATTTCCCTTTAGGTCAATGTGAGAGTTTACTCCAAGACTCTAACAGTTCTTTTGTATTTATTTTAATATAAAACTTTTGAATTACCATTTAAATTACTTAATTTTACTTCTAACATTATAATAAATTGATAGTCCCCAAAAAGATGTGCTCTATTTGCTGTATGATGAAGGAGTACTCTAGGTTGAAATACAGGGCAGTGTGGAGATGGATATTTTCATTTCTGCTTTAGAGATTGCCAAACTAAGTAACAGAGGTCAAGTGCCTCATCTGATACCCAGGGATGAATTTAGGCAATTGTCTGCTTTTCCCTCTATTTTTGTTTTTGTTTTCCATTTGACTGTCCAACTTTCTGATGATTGAAAGTGGTATTGAGTAGGTTTTGCTTAGGATTAATAAAAGACATAAGCAATTTTTCCTGACAGCACAGAAAACAATGTAAGTAAACTACTTATGAAGATTATAGTGTACTTCCACAGTGTTTTGAGCAATCTGAATGAGTAATAGGAAATATATTTGTATGCCCAAGACCTTTGAAGCTTCTTTCAAACACATTGGGTACCTTTGATATTACAACTGGATATCTTTCTAGAATTCCTCCCCATTACTGTATATTGAGCAGGTGTTCTTTAAAAACTAGGCTTTCTGCCATCATCCAATTGCACTGATGTTATGTGATGTTTCTGAAATGCAAATTAGATTGTGGTACTGCAGCGCTCAAAACTCTATTGCCCACAGGGCTTTTATACCCCTGTGCGCAAGCATTAGGAGCACTGTGGTGTGTTCTCAGGGATTCCCATGGAGAAGGAGGAGGGGCTGTGCCCTCCTGGTCCAAAGTCCTACAATTCCAATCAGAGCAGCTCTCCTGTTCTATCTTTTTACATTTTTGACTTTCAATTTCAAGGAGTTCTGTAACTGAAAATGCTTGAAAATTTTTGGCACATGGGACAAAGTACAAACTCCCTAGCATTGCAGAAACAGCCTACCCTGAGTTGGCCATTTGCCAATGTTGCTGATCAAATCTCCTTTTCTTCCCCCATAAACATACACCCTGTGCTCCATCCATGGAAATGTGTACAGTTCTCTGAAATATTCTGAAAGTGTCTGATTATTTCATGCCTCCATCTTTTTGTACATGCTGGATGTTTTTTTTTTTTATTTTTGTATTCTGTGATATTCTCTTCTATCTGCGGTACAAGCATGCTCAAATTCGAAAGAGAATGTCAATTTGTATTTCAGATGCATATACCAATTTATATTATTAGAAAGCAATACATAGGGGTCTCCATTGATCCACATCCTCTCAAATACTTGGTATAATCAAATTATTAATTCTTCTTAATCTAAGTGATGTAAATTGTTTCTCATGGGTCTCCGATGTCATTTCCTTGATTATTGAGGTTAAGCACCTTTCCGTATGTTTGACATTTCCTATTTTATCTTCTGTGAAAAGCCTGTTGATGTCTCTTGCCCATATTTTCCACTGGTTTTAGCATATTATATATTCATTATATATTCTGAATACCAACCCTCTGTCAGCTATGTTAATTCTAAAAATATTCTTCCTATTTGTGCCTTATATTTTTAAAACTTTATCATGCCTTTTAATGGGCAGGCATTTTTAATTTTGATGCAGATGAAGTGAATTTTAAAACTATTTTATGTTTGTTTCTTTTAGTTTCTTGCTTATGAAATCTTAACCCACTTCAACATTTTAAGGACACATACTCTTTTATATTTTTTAACCATTTAAAAATTTTACTCTGCTGTCTTAATTACTACTGTTTCATAAAGGTCCTGATATGTGGTAGGACAAGCAACCCCAAAACTTTGTTGAAATTTTGTTTTTAATGTCTTTATATCTTTTTAAAATTTATTATGTACTTATTTATTTTTATCAATACATAGTAGATGCATCTTTGTATCTTTTTAATAAATTTGTGGAGAATTAACATCTGTATGCTATTGAGCTTTCTAATCCATGATCATGGTATATCTTCTCATTTTTATGGATTTTCTTTAATATCTTTTTATAATAGTTCATACATATCCATAGAAAATTTGTATAGTTGTTTTTGTACAGGTCTTTTTCAGATTTATTCGTAAGTAACTTGTGGTTTTGTAAATTTTCTTTTTAACAGAAATTTCCCAATGTTCCATATTCTTCTTAACATAGTTTTTCTAATTATAGTTGCTAGTATATAGAGTTGATATTTGTATATTGATCATAACCAGTCATCTTGCCAAGCTCTCTATTTCTAATGTTTTGTTTTATGTTCTTTTGGGTTTTCTAGGGAGACAATTATGTAATCTAAAACACAAAATTTTGGTTTTTTTCTTTCTTAACTTTTGTATCTTTAATATTGTCTCCTATTACATTGGCTAAAATATCAACTCCAATATTTAATAAAAATGGTGATAGTGAGCATGTTTGACTTCTTCCTCATTTTAAAGGTATTTCCCATTTTTCACCATCAAAAATATATTCCTGTAAATTTTTTGTAGAATTCCTTCAAAATGGTGAGAATATTCTATTACTAGTTTGTTAAAAATTTTATCTTATATTTTGTATTTGTAGTGGAATTTCTATGAAATGCTTTTTATGAATACATTAAAATGACCACTTAATTGTTCATCTTTAAATGCAATATATTGAATGACATTTATAGATTTTAAAATACAGAATCGTTCTTGTATTTCGGGGATAAATGTGATGTGGTCATGATGTATTACCATTTTTACACACACTACTAGATTCTGTTTGCTAATATTTTTTATAGGATTGCTAGCATCTTTGCTCATAAATGAGGTTAGCCTAAAAACATCTCTTGTCCTATGTCCTAATCTGGTTTGGTATTAAGGTTCTACTGACTTCATAGATTGGAGGAAATATTTCTTTTTTCTTTATTCTTTAAAAGAGTTTATTCAAATTATAATGACATTTTAAAAGTTTTACCTGTAGAATCCTCTGAGCCAGTGTATGTGTTTGTGTGTGTGTGTGTGTGTGTGTGTGTGTGTGTGTGAAGACTTAAAATTATGGATTCAATTTATTTAATAATGAAGGAATATTTTCATGTTATCCGTTTCTTTCTGAGTTTTTTAGAAAAGTTTTATTTTCTAGGAAATTATCTATTTTGATTAAGATTTTACATTAATCAGCATATATTTTTCATTGAATTCTGTTATCTTTTCAATATGTTTTATTTTTAGTTATATTCCCATTTTAATTCCTAATATGGTTTACTTATACATTATTTCTTTTTGTCTAGATCATTCTTGCCTGAGAACTGAGTATTTTTCAGCTTTTCCAAAGGAGGAAATTTTGCTAATCTTCTGTATTGAATCATTTAATATTTAACTAAACTTTCTTATCTTTATTAACTCTTTCCCATTATCTTTGAGTTTATTCTGTTATTTTTTTCATTAACTATTGAGATGGATGCTTAGCTCATTAATATTTGGCATTTATTCTTATCTAATATATGCATTTAAGTCTATAACTTTCTCTAGAAGGACTGCTTTCTCTGTATCCCACAAGTTTTAGTATATAGTATATTCATCATAATTCAGGTCTGTGTATTTTAAATTTTCATTGTGATTTCTTCTTTGACCCATGAGTTATTTACTAGATTTGCAAATATTACCAAATATATAGAGATTTAAAAATATGTATATTTTGATACGGATTTCTAAATTAATCACATTTTGGCCAATGTGGTACGCTTAATGTTGATTCTTTGAAATTTTTTGAGATTTACTTTATAACCTACTTAGTTTGCATAACTTTTTCTTATTTTTTAGAAGAATATTTATTTTCTTATTACTGGGTACAAAATTCTATACAAGTTCATTAGCTCAAGTTTGTTAATTGTATTATTCACATTTTCTGTATTTTTACTAAGTTTTATATGTTTGCCCTAGCAAAAATATAGAGATATGTGAAAATCTGGTGAAGGCTTTTTAAAAAAAATCTCTCTACAGTTCTACTATTTCTTTATATATTTTAAGGCTATTTTGACTAGGTACATATTAATTTAGTATTGCTTTAGTTTCCAGGTGAATCAAATACTTTACCAATATCTAATTATCATCTGTATCTCTGATAATAATTTTTGTCTTAAAGGTTATTTGTCTGAATTAATATAGTTTGTTTTGATTTCTTTTGATTCGTATATGTCTAGTATATATTTTTTGAAACTTTTATATTAACCTTCCTATATTTTATGTCCTTATGATTTATATGTATTTGGTATAAACAAATATAGCCGATTCTGAAAATGCCTGACAATCTCTTCAAACAAAGGTACATGAGAAATACTAGATTTACCAAAATCTTGATACAGTAGCTGCACGTAAAAATATGGGTGAAATATTCATTTTGACGTGATTGGCACCTTCCTTTGTCTAATCAGCATCAACCAATCTAATATTTATCTCCTGATGCTGTCTAAGAAGTTAGATACCTTTGACCAAAGCCTACTATTATGTTGATTTTAAAAAAAATTATCTGTAAGCCATTTTGTTATAAATTTAGTAAAGGACAATTATTAGAATCATCAAAATAAAGTTTTGTTACTAATAATGTTTTTCAAATTTAGAATGCAAATTGAAACAGTATCAGAGAAAACATTCCATTTTAAGGTTCTATGCTAACGTGAACATGTAACAAATCATCTACTCTATACTTTTATTTATCAGTATTTTATTTACTAAGCAGCCCTTATTTCTCTTTTGAAAAGGGGCTGACCTCATTCCCTCCTATCATTTAGCTTTCTTAGAATTGCACTTGTCATGTGATGGGTAAGACTCAGAGCTCCATGCTATTATAAGCTCTGACTTGGACGAATTTGAATTTTCATATTGCAATAGTTGTGTCCCACTGAATCTGACTTGTGAATCAGAAAAGATGCTACCCATTATTTCTAAAACAATGTTCCATTTTGGATGTTATTTAAAAGAAGGCACCAAATGTTTACAAATAGCAAGAGCTCTTGTTTCATTTACTACCCCACTGACTTTCCTGTTGCATTTTGTTTACTAATGGTCATTGGATGTTGGGTTTTATGGAGAATCTTGGTTTCTTAGGACTCTTATACTCTCTGGTCAGAAAACATCATAAAAGCCAAATGTGGGCAGAGACTATAATCATCGTGAGTCCTTCATGCCAAAAGAAATTATAGCACTCTCTTTCGTACCTAACAAATGCAAAATCTGTTGCATGAGTGCATTATTAGTTCATTATTAGCATGATTTGATTAAAAAAATGGGGAAAGGAGACATTTTATAAAAACTCTGGCATGCATTTCCAATCCCTGAAAAGATACTAGTGGGTGTAATTCCTAAAATATACGTGGACATTCAGTTGGACAAAATTTGCGTACATGAATCATACCTGTTTGCTACTATTTGACAGGCCAATTCTCTTTCTTCCCTTCTTTGTCCAAGGATGCTATACATTAAAGTAGTGCATCTTATGGAAGAGTTTTCCTTCCCAAAGGAGCTATCCTAATGTTAATTCTGACATAACTTGCATAAATACAGAGGAATTCAGATTCCAACCTGCCATGCTGAGACTTTGCTTTGTTTTATCTCATGCTCTGAGGCCCCTGAAATACCTCACTACCACACAGGCCATATTTTTTAATAACCACTTTAACACAGAGCAGGGGAAATCTCAGCCACACACTGCTCGGGATGCTATAACCAGAGAGCCTCCTGGGAGCAGTCGGTCCACTCCTAGACTTGTTTTCTCGTGACACACATCTTCTGTCTAAATTCTTTAGCGAGGATTCTCAGGCTTCTGCACAGTGAGGAGTGTGGACTCCCCAGTTGTGAAACAAATGGCAAATGTGTTAGTGGGGAAGGGCTGGTAGTTACACCAGTTCAGTGTCATCGACTGTATGTGATAAAACTGGTGTCTGGGGTTTCCTTGGTCTTTGCTGAGGGGGAGAAAGAAATATTTCTGGAAGGACTATTGATATCACATGATTCTAAGCATATCACACCCCAGGTGTTTTTAGGCAGCAAGAGAATATGCAGTATATATTGATGAACAGCTACCTAAAAGCAACACAGATATATTTGACAGAGGTATGCTAAGAACACATCATGTGGCTACCTGGCAAACTGACATAGTTAGAAACATACATGTGTGTACAGCTATAATAACATTTCCTTGTATCACATCTATCAGGTTGCAAGCGGCTAATAATTTTCTTCTTCTAGTCCCAGCCAAACATTATAATGGCACATACCATAAATCAACATCAACACGCAACATTGCTTAGCAAATATAAATGTATGTGCATTGCAGAATGATCTGAGATTACAAAAATATATCAGAAGTCAAAAGTACCTGGCGGAGAAATGCTATGTCTTTAGTTTATTGAGATTGTTTGGAGGATCCTAATGTACTGTCACTGAAAGAATAATTTTTCCTTTACAATCTACTTAGCAAAGATTTATTGATCCTTTCCCCCTTCATAGAGAATTACTGATCCATTTTAGAAAATCAGATTTTCACACCTTTCATGAGAATGTGCCCAGTGCGGCTCTCGGGGGACTGCCTGGGAAGTTGACTTTGACACGCAGTCCCTTGGAACTTGCACACCGCAGCCTAGCGTCTCATTGCTGATTTGTTGCACCAGGCAGTAAAATACTTTCATACGTTTATAGAGAAATGATTGTACTGCAAGGACTTATTTTTCCATGCTAGTGGATGTATTCAGGGTACTGCTGTTTGTGTAAACAGCATTTTTCAGATGTGGCGTTTTTTTCTTATTCTTTTTTCCCACGTCTTCTCCGCTGTAATGTTATGAACAGCAAGGTAAGATAAAAGTTTAAATTCATGCTGCAAAGCCATGGGATGCTGTAGAATCTTTCAGTGTGTAAATAACTTCTTCCGAGTCGCACATGTCTGCTCTTCCCTCATTATGGGAGTTAACTGAGGTAGCTAAGCAGCTGACATGTCGTATTGAAGTATGCGTCATAATGAAGGTGATTTATTATAATTAAAACGGTGTGGAGGGGAGCTTTGTATTAGACATATTGTTTCACAGAAGAGCTTAATAGAGAGCATTCCTATTAATTATGGATTTGTTTGCTAGGAGTTATGTTAGTATTAGTCAAAGTCTGAAGTTGCTTTTTGAGTTCTTCTGTACTGGGAGGGAAGAAACATTCAGTAAATGGAGAATTCTTATACTGGCAGGAGGCTAGTGTGTGTGTCTTTGTGTGCAAGAGTAAGAGAGAGGGAGAGAGGGGGAAAGAGAGTAGAAAATGACGTGCACCTGAAGTGTTCTCGGCAGCAGCAGTTCTAGAATACTTTATTACATATCTATGGAGACAGTGGCATGGACTGTAAGTAGCTTCTGTCTCTTGATATAATAATGCACATAAAGTCGGGGTCAGATTGGGTTCGCTCTGGGCTTTGATGCTGCGAAAGGTCACTAGGGGAATCGATGGACCAAAATGAGCCCTGAGTTTCATGCAATCAATGCGATTTTTCTATTTAAAGTGGACACTGCTGGGTGTGAGTCTCAAGCTTCAAATGTGGTTTGGCTCAGCTTTTCAGATCAAGAGTAGATTGCATTGCAAATAGGTTGTTTATTATCGTAACTGAGATGACATGGTGCATGCAGAGTAGGAGAGGCGGTCTGCAAAGGCTGCTTTCAAGTTTGGCGCCCTGTATTGTGGCAACCGAATTCGCAGCCACTTGATTGCCAGGGGATACCTTGTTCTCTGTTTATTTTACTATGTCTAATGACTCAAAAGTAAGGAAGCCTTTTTAAAATGAGAAACAAATAATTATTAAAACTGGAATATTTCTAAATCTTTTCTGTGTTCTGTCTATCCATCCATCTACCCAGCATCAGGCTTTGCTGATTGGAAGGTAGATAGAAGGATTCCCTAATGGACATATTTTTTATATTGATATCATTTATAAAATGATTTTTTAAAAAGCTTTCTCTGGTTGGAAAGTGAATGGAAGATTTTTGATCATCTGCAAAGCTAGTAGAGTTCTGATATCATGTTGACTCTTCAAGCTCTTACTCTCCGCAGTGGCAAGCAGACCCCGATTTAAAAGAACAAATTATAAATGCAGTTTCTCCACTGGAATAAAAGTTCTAGAGCTGCTGAAGGATCTTTTATGGGTTTCTCTTCATCATGTCACATTGCCACTGAGATATGCTGTGTGTCATTTAGGACAACAGATTACAGATTTCTGCTTTCTGTTTGGGGGAGAGGATGAGTGAGAAAAGACTGGGATTTATAAAAATATTCTAAGGAAGTCTATGAAGGACTCCTCTTCTGCTGTGTGTCACACGGGGGGCCCAGCAGCGACAAAGACAAAAGTAACTGGCAGGTTCTGCGTTTTACTTAGGGTAAAACTTCCTTCTTCCTGTGAACCAGGCTCCTAACCTACTGAGGAAGATGGGTGAAGGAGATTTCCAGTTATTAAATGGCCAGCAATCTGGAGAAATTAAAAAGAATATGAATATTAACCTTCCATTAAGTTGAAACACATTTGCCAGTGAATTGCTACTTGATGGTTTCTTCCCCCCACTCTAAAAGATAACATTGCTGCTTAGCTTTTAATTTAACCTTAATTTAATTTGAACTTCCAGGGTTTTAATTTAGTAAAAGAAGGCAAGAAGAAATAAGTTGACATCACTGTGGACTGATGGCAGAAAGCCACATTCGCCCTCCCTCACACAGGTCCTGGCAGCCTTTGCATTCAAATAAACATTTAAAAAAAAAAAACAAAAACAAAGAACTAATTGAATATATTTGTAGTATTCATAATATAAGTCACAAGTAAAGGTACAGAGAGGTATAAATTTATTTGCTGAAACTGGAAAATTGCCACCCAGAGAGCCAGGCGTGTGGGGGGAGAGGTGCGCTGAGAACAGGCACAGCCTCTGCCTACAGGGTGTTGTTGGCAGGACATTTGCAATGGTCACAGGCTGCTTCTCTGCCCGAGAGGATGGGCCTTTGTATGTAGGGCCCAGCTGTAGTATTTTGGTTTGCATTGTTGTCCTTAGCCCTCTGGAGTCTTCTTTCATCATCTCTAGACTTTTGTGCAGCAGGAATGATTAGGGTTCTTCTTAGCCAAATCATTTTGAGTTTGTTTATTTAATAATATTAATCCCCAAATAACTTGGAAATAAGCTACAAAAAATAACATTTTAGAGTATGTTTCCATCAGGTAGAACCTTAAATCTCAGGAATCTCAAACACTATGTAAACACCCGCAAGGTATGGAAAGAATGGTTTAATTATAATTAATCATCATGAATGGTACCATTTACATTTAATTTACATAATACTAAATATAAAATTTGGCTTTGGGGGGCAGGATTTTTTTTCTTTGCTTTACCAATGACTCTATAAGACATGTGTCATATAAAAATGAGAGGAAGAGGGGACTTTCAAATTTATGGTTATACTTCTTACCTTCCAGAATAAGTTTATATGTGAAAAGAATAAGGTGCTTAAGTTTTCTCTGACATAGATTTTTAAAAAATTATATGCCATATATCCCAAGAAGGCACACCTGATAAATAGAAAAACGTATTATATATTTTACAAAAATGAATTTACAATATATGTCATTTTATATTTTGCAATATTTTATATGAAATTTGAGCCCCTTATATTTATTATTCCATTTAACTCCTAGCGTCCCAGTATTTTAATCTGTAGGATGGTAAAATGATGAATACTCCTTATTGATTATGATTTTGAAATCTTTCGTGCATAATCCTCATTTTAAAAATGAATTTGAGAGACTCAGTTGCTGTTTAAAAACCCTGAGGCCTTTTGGGGAGGGTGAATTAAGACTTCTCGTGAGATGCTTCTTCCTACAAAATCACTTTTCCCCCAGATGAGGATACTGAGGTAATGGAAAAATCCTTAATCTCAAAAGCATCCCTGAATGTGCCACCCTGAAAATTAACCTCATTCATCCCTTTCCCCCACCTTCATCTTTTTTCTTTTTTGAGACCTCAGAAAAATTGAGCACATAAATTAAAGTGTCCCCGTCGCCGCCCTAACTTATGCAACCAGCGCTTACTCACCAGCACCCTGGTCTCGGAGACCTTGGCAACAACACAGGGGTCATATTTTCACCCAGACAAACTGCTCAGGAGCAATTTTTTCAACATCTTGGACCCAAACTGGCTTTTCTTTGATTTCAGAAATGAAGGCAGTCTTCTTTTTTTTGTCTTAATTTTTTTTTTGAAAAGGCATTTGTTGTGGCTATTTCTGGGGGAAAAAATCCCACTTTCTGGTAACATTTGCTTTCTCCTTTGTGTCTCTAGCAATGTATTAGGCAAATAACGAGGTACAGGATCTGATTCTGCACTTACGTATTTTCACTTTTACTTGGAGGCACTTTTCCATGTTTCTGGTACAACAGACCAATAAGACACATTTTTTGACCTTTTTCAAAAATTCAAAAACTGGTCTGGTTCTGAGGAAAGGTTTTGGGCGATTATACTCTCTAGAGAGGTCCTTTGCCCCATCACCCTGAGTGTTCAGGAGTTCAGGTTATGACATCTTTCTAGTTTTCTGAAGGCCAGGAGTCAGGAAAACAACCTCCCACCATTTATCACTCCAAATTAGTTTAGGCAAACGAGAAGTGTGCAATAAGCTATTTCCCATAAATCTCCCCAAAATTCATGTACGTAGTGGGTTTATGCTGATGGCGTGGAAGAGGGGTGCCCTCCCAAAATTCAAGCATTTGGTAGGTTTATGTTGATGGTCTTGAGAAGAGGACGCCTTGTCGGAACGTTTTGTTCTCCCAGGTAATCTACTGAAGGAACAAGTTGAATGAATGTGTATTTTTCACAGACGGAGCTGTAGCTAACCAAGCATTCAAAAATTAAGGAATAAAATGGCTTACCCAATCTGGAGTCCCTCTTTTGTGGCATAAGATTGTTCCCTCCACTGTCTGGAGGGCTTACTCTGTCCCACCAAGATGAGGTACAGTTCATATTTATTAGACACGTTCTTTTCTTTTATATATTGTGCTTCTCCATCATTTAGGTCATCTAGTTCCCGCTGGAAATTAAAATTTGCATTTGTTTCAGGGAAAAATCAAGCTATTTCTAAGGAATTTGAATATTCCTATGAACATTTTAAGGCCTCTATTTTTTACAGAAAATGGTAACTTTATTTTGCCCAGAATAAATGTATTTGAATCCCAAAAGGTTTAAGTTCATTTTAAAGAAGATAACCAATAGCAACCCCACCCTCCCCAAACAACACTCTAAAAATTTAGCCTTAAGGCAATTTGAATCCTGGAGAAATGTCTTCCCATTTTCAATATGGCTCGACTTTATTATAACCCTGGAATTAAATGTAGTGTTTATTCTTTCTTATAGATTCCTTAAAAAACCTCTTTAGCAAACCTCTTCTAAACTACTAAAAACCTTGCCTTGTTACCTATACTCGTTTTAGTTTTTCTTATTACATTAATTAATTCTTTCAGTCCTCGACTGCTGTGGAGTACATCCCATTGAAAATCATACCACGTGGGCTGACCTTAGTTGAGTCCTGTGATTTGTCTTACGCAAATATGATGCTACCTCTGCTGTCTCTGCTTCCGTTGATGGGGAATATTAGGTCACCACACAGACAGAAGAAGGGAAAACTGAATGCTTAAAAAGGATGGAAGACAAAACTGCTCATGAAATGCTTTTAGTTCCTTGGGGAGAGGTGATATATAAACACATGGATTAAGGACACGGATTCAAGCCAGTTTGAATTCACATAAGTTTTTTTGGACAATTGTGTCACAGTATTGACTCAAGTCCAGATTACGGCCTCTGGGGTGTCCCTTTCTCTACTGATTTGCAGTTTATTGTTTTCACGATTCCATTAGTCTCTATCTGATTTTCTCGACGTCTTTCTTGCTATTTTACCATGGTCAAAAGTTCTGTTTGGCAATGGCAGATACAAGAGGTTATAGAAGGCTGGCATCACATTTAATTTCCTTGATTCTTGGAGACTCACTTTGTTCTCCATAATTTATTAAAAGAAAAAGAATCAATAGTTGAGAAGCCTTATTACTTAATTTCCATTGAAATCTAACATTTCTTTTTGGTCATCTATGTCCTCCGATGTCTACATCTTTAATTCTGTGAAGTACAGATGAACCCCTTTATGGATGCATCAACTAATTGCATTCACTTAAAGAAAAAAAAGAAGAGATTATTTTTTTTCTTTACTCACTCACTGTAGACATTCCCCATAATTGCAAAAAGGAAAGAAAGGTACAATAGTGATCCCAAGTAATCCTAATTAGTTCAATGGATACTGGGGCTCTATCAATTACTTAAATGACAGGAGTGGGGGTATGTTCGGTGAAGAACCATTGGTGTGTGAGTTGATAGTCCCAAGCAAAACAAATGGTTTGAAACATAGATAATATCTCAGACTCTGGGCTTGAGATACCTCTGGATACATAATGCCCCATGAAAGACATATCTACAAATTTGTATTTCCAGTTTTTGAGCAATGGACGAGGGTTAGGTGCAGAATGCATTTGGAAATTAGACGGCGAAACCAGAAGTTTGATTGGGGCTTGACTTGGTGAGATACGGGATTAGGTACAGAGCTCGATGCGATGACTGCAAATCCCTGGTGAACGCAGGTGTCTGGAATCCTGGGCTTAAGTGCGTTGTGCTGAATTCCCTCACCTGCTTTTTATCAGCAGCTGTATT
Source organism: Propithecus perrieri (assembly GCA_963574695.1). Taxonomy (NCBI): domain Eukaryota; kingdom Metazoa; phylum Chordata; class Mammalia; order Primates; family Indriidae; genus Propithecus; species Propithecus perrieri. Next base: position 20,512 of record CAUYRB010103171.1, on the reverse strand, counting down.
GACAAGGTTTTCGTTACTTCCTGAATGACTACACTAGCTTGCTTTATTTTTCTTGTTAAATTTTGATATTTATATATATATAAAAGCCATTAGTACCTCTGCCATTTTAGTCACCACCAATCTCATCATCCTTTCCATTTATTAATGGTCCTGCTTTCTCTCTAATACCTCTTCTGTTCCTGACGAATCTGTGAAACCCTTCTTACTCTCCTCAAACTCCTCTATCTGGAGTTAATTCCGTCAGCTTCCACTGCCTTTTGTTTCTGTTACAAGCTTCATAGGGCCACTGAATTTCTTACATGTAAACTAATTCATGTGTAGTAAAACGTACAATAAATTTATTAATGGGCATTTCTTTATCTCTACTGCCATAAACACCTATCTACATTTTTTTTAGTAACTCTAAGACATAAAATCTGGTTTTATAGTATAACCCTGAATTGCATTTCATATCATCTAGTTATCCTCTCTTTAAGACGCATTTAGTATTCTTAGCTTTAATCAATAATTAACACCACTTCTAAGATAATAAACAACATTATTTCCTGAGGAAGTAATCAGAAATGGAGTGAAAATTTATGTACAGTTAACAAATTACTCATAAAATATAAACTTGGTTTTGAAAAAGCCAAAGCTATGTTTTCCTAGGGAAAACACCTGGAAGAAAATGCTCCAAAGTAGTAACAGTGATTATCCTGAAATAGAAGAATTATGGGCCATTTTTTTTTCACTTTTCCTCTTTTATATTTTGCAATTTTTTATAATAATAAATTTAAATCTTAATTTAAGAAAACTATTGAAGCAATAATGCTCAGTGAAACAAATTCAAATACCCAAGTATGACAATTACAACGTGTTATTTGCATCTTGTCCCACTATTGTCCTACTCCAGCTTCTGTTTACCTTTCCTGACATTTTTTCAGTGCTTTTAAACTCACACCCAAACACATGGGCTTTCACATACTTACATACTCATACACGCACACACACTTTTTAACAAATGAAAATAGGCCCATACAGTGGTTGGTGTAATTTTTCAAGCCAATCATTAAAGGGTTGGTAGCTTGACTGCAGCCATGGTAAAGTGTTTCCCTCATGGAAATCAGCAAACACGCATCATGGCTCCCTTTTTAGTGAGGGCTGGATTTGCAGCACACCACTGGCCTATGCTACATATTTTAGTCTGCAACTTGCTTTTCACTTAGCAATGTACCGTAGTCTTTGTCCCAAGTCCAGGCTGTATAGCTCTTACCTGACTCTGAGACCCAGAGTATTGAAATGATCTTTTTCCTGCTTTTTAATTTTTCCCATGGGAAGAGGAATGGCTAATTTGACTGGTAAGATGCACGAGCATTTACTGGGCCGGATTTACAGATGTGTGGCCAGAGTGTTGAAAGCAATAGTTTCCTGTGGCACAGCCTCCTGGCTTCTCGGACACATCTCTGAAGTGTGGAGAAAGGGTGAGCAGGGGAAGGTATGGGAGGAACAGAGGGGACAGTTGTTCTCCCTGCATTCATTTTCACAGAGCTCCTTTTTAGTGCTTGCTAAGACTATGTAAATGAGACATTAAAGGAAACAGAAGAAAATGGACAATAAAAGTGTGAGTTGTGACACCGCAAGATACATAGAGAGAAAGTTACATGGATGATGACTTCTATAACGCCCTCCTCATGGTGGCGTATATTCCTAGTGTTTACAGTTTCCTGGGTCATGGGAGGATTGCAATTCTTTGTCCTTTTGAAATTAAGAAGAGCCGTTTGATGAATCCTGGCCAGTAGATTGAGGGGAGAAGCGGTGTGTGTGGCTGCCCAGCCAGAACATGCACTGGGAGCTGTGAGACCTTCAGCTGCACCGATTGTGGAAGCAGGTGTTGAGAAGACGCCTCTGCCAGCAGGTATCTGAGGGACTGCAGTGGACAGAGCCCCCTGCCAACCCGTGTTTTACATGCGGCATGAGCAAGAAAAACTTGCTGCTCTAAGACCCCCAGATTTTGAAGTTGTTACTGTGGCCTACCCAGCCTGCGCTGAGTGTCACATTCATCAGCCAGTGCTGTAGACCTCAGCCCCTGCTTATTCCCTTTTATACCAGCCTATTTAGTGGGGCTCGCCTTGCACTACCAATCTCTGAGTAGTAAACGGATCTTATCAGAACCTACTAGAGGCCCACTGAGATGCCTCTTTCTTTGTTTCAGATTTTCAGTTCTATGTGGATGGCTAAGTCATGCCTTCAGTGCATGCTGACTTGTTTTTAATTGGGGCAGGAAGAATAGAAATCTTCTCCTTATTTCAGTCTGTCTTTTATGCCACGTCCTTCAATCAGAGGCCCTGTCTTGGGGACATTTGGAGACACCTACCAGGACATGAATAAAACTGGCAATTTGATGCTCCTTGGGCAAGTGATTCTCGAGTGTATGTACCTACTCTGTAGGTTGGAACCCAGAGGGGATAATGGGAGAGTGTTAGGCTTCCTAATATCCCACAAAGAACATCGTCCTTAATTTTATTCTTGTAGAAATTTAATATTTATGTCAAAGGAGTAAAGTTTTGACAAGTTATATTTTGCACATTATTGTGTTTAACATGACATTTAATTCAGGAATGTAGTTTTCAACTCTACCACCTTTTTGTGTAAAAATGGTAAGAAAATACATTGGGAAAAAAATGGAACTCTTGGAAATTTCCCTATCTGACCTATGAATGGGCACCAATACTGAAAAACAGCCAGGCCTATTTGTGATAGCAATTTATGTGACATTATTCTGCTGTCTATAAATATGTCCTCAATGCAGGAAGACCAAGGAGGGAGAAACTCCCCTATAATACTCATTTAGGGAAGTGAAGGACTGCTTTCCAAACCAAGGCGAGTGCTGTTGCAGTAATGGGACATCAAACAGGCAAAATTGTATGTGTTGTCAATGGCTACAATGTAATTTTATTGATTTACAATGTTTAAAGTGAAGACATGATTTCTAGCTTATATAAGGTGTCACATTGGAGTAATTGCACACCAACCAGTTTTTATGACCAGAAAAGAACATGGTAATGCCCACACAGATTCCACAGGCTGTCTAGCACTTAACGGTTGTTCAGTAATCGGGGGGTGATTATTAGAAATTGTCCTGCTTGAATACTCATAGAAGGCCCAGATGTTACCTGGCTTAGGTTCAATTTTAGCACCCTTGTTTGAATCACCAGGAGGAAAACATCTTCAAGTTGCATGCTTAGTTCAGTCTAGATACACTCTGCCTCCTCAGTCCTCAATGCTCCAGGCTTTCACGAATCCCTGTAACTCTCTCTGTTGCATGAACTTTAACATACCCCAGGCCCAAGTACAAGGGCATTGGGAAATACATCTCTCTTTAAGCAGTTCACCAGGGTCTGTAGCAGTGATTCTCATGCCACCTGAGTCAGAATCACCAGGTTTCTAGGCCCTGGCTCAGAATCTCCAGGGGGTAGGGACTTGAAGAGTGCATTGTGAACAAGCACCCTGATGGATTCTTGTGCAAGTAGAGTCTGGGAACCTGGAAGTGAGGAAAAGAATGTACTATGCCCCATATGAAATTTTCAAAGAATATGTGAGGTTTATTTCCATTATTATTTTGTTTTCCATGTATGAAGTACCTTTATTCAGAGAAACTAAAAAAATCCAAATTTGCATCAGCTTCCAAATGCTTTTCATGCTGCTTTAAGGCACACTATATTCAAAATTTGTTGTGCATGAGAGTATGTGCTCATACATTTATATTTATATAGGGATTATAGATACATTTTATGTAAAGACTCCATCTGAAGCTCAACCATTCCATTTTTGACAATGAAATGCTTTGAGATATTTTGGGAAAATTGTGTTTAATGAAGGAGCAGAATGTAGCATTTTGATTTAAAATTAAAAGATGTTAGTTTTTCTGAGACCGATACAAATTTATAAAGCGATTTTCAAAAATATTGTCACCTCCATCATGAAATAATAAATGTTTTCTGAGCTTGACCAATACTGTGACTTGATTAAATTAGAAATCCATTTCTGCTCTTACAAGTTGTTGTGGTCAACACAGGATGTCATTTCTCACAGGCTAAAAATTGCTGACTGAGCCCATAAATAAGTCGATAAATATGAGCATTTTTCTGCAGAAAAAATATTCTCAAGTTAGCATTCAGAAAGGAAGAAAGATATTTTTCCATATGATGTTTTATAAGAAGGCTGTGATATTTTCTGTAATTGTGATTGGTTTAGCTGGGAAATGTACGAACCAATGTATCACCATCAGCCCTCTTTGAAGGCACAGAAGGTGAACTCCTACCTGTGATCATTCCAGGGGCATCGTTTGGCCCCTTTCTGAACCCTCACCAGACTTGAATCTTATTTGATCTATTTTGCAATGCTTCATGTAAAGACAGACTGGCACGATGAGTATATGGCCTTCTAGCTAGTGACTTCTCTGGGTACACATGTACGTCCCTCATTACAGTGACATCCCTTGAGTCTCTTTAAGGTTGTCAACCCTACAGTTATGATCTTGTACACCCTCCTATCAATTTCGATTCCTCATAACAATAAGCATCATGAATTCATACCCTGTACCTACATCTTGAGTTGAAAAATTGTCAGCACCTTGGTCAGCTCCAGGACCCACTAGGTGGGAGCCAGAGGAGGAGTCTTGGGATTCCCACTCCCACCGTAAAATGTCCCAGTGCATTACGGCTTCCTATTCACAAATGTGTATCAAACTCAGCCTTATAAATACCAGAAACATGGAAGCAGGAGTTTCCAGGCAAGGTTATATCTCTTTATGCTCTCTCCCTGCCAAGATTGTAGGTGCGTTGCGATTAGTAGACTTTATGGCATTTTCTAATATCTTTATTATTTGCCTTAAAACTTCTTGCTCTCCTCTGACTTGTATTACATTGATACTGATTATTTTTTAAAAAAAACTTTATTGAGGCATAATTTACATGCCATACATTCACTCGCTGTAAATGTATAATTTGATAATTTTTATTAAATTTACAGAGTTGTTCAACTATCACCACAGATGAGTTTTAGAACACTTTCTTCATTCCAAAGTGTTTCCTTATGCCCATCTGAAGATGGTCTCTATTCCTACCCCTAACCCCAGGCAACCAAAGACCTGCTTTCTGTCACTACAAATTTGCCCTTTCTAGACATTTTATTTACCCATTTTAACTTTCCATTTTACTTTAATTTTTATCACTTTTATTTAACCATTCATAATTGACAGGCAATTAGATTGTTTCTAGTCTTTTGCTATCATGAGTAATGTTATGATGACCATTCACCTACAAGTGTGTGTATGGACATATGTTTTTATTAATACTTCACTTAGGTAGATTCCTAAGAGAGGAACTTGTGGGTCATATTGACAAATTTATGGTTCAACTTTTAGGAAACTGATAAAGAGTTTCCAAAATGGCTCCCATGTTACATTACCACCAAGAATGTATGAGGGATCCGGTTTCTCCATATTCTTGCCAAAAATTGGTGTTGTCCATATTGTTTATTACATCCCTTTTAGTGGATGTCTAGTAGTATCTCACCTTGGTTTAATTTGCATTTCCCTAGTGATCAAAGAAGTTAATCCGCTTTTCATGTGTGTTTTAGCTACCTGTATGTCTCCCTTGGTGAAAGTATATTTAAATATTTTATCCATTTTTAAATTGAGCTATCTTATTATTGTGTTGAAGAGTTCACGGATACAAGTACTTTGTCAGAAATATAATTTTCAAATATTTCCTCCTAGTCTGTGGCTTGTCTTTTTACTTTCTTAATGGTGTAATTTGAAGTGCACAAGTTATTCATTTTAATAAATCAGTTTTATTTTTTTTAAAAAAAATGGATTTCACTTTTGGTGTCATATCTAAAAACTCCTTATATAACTCAAATCACAGAGGTTTTCTTCTATGCTTTCTTCTAGATCAGGATTTTGCAATAGCACCATTCTTGATATTTTGGTTCAGATAATTCTTTGCTGTGGGAGGCTGTCGTTTGAATTGTAGAAGGCATCACAGCCTCTGTGGCCTTTATGTACCAGATGCCATTCATTTCCTTTAGTTCTTTGATCATATAGGTAACACTGAGTTGAAGTTGTTGTCTGATAAATTTGACATCTGAGGACACTCAGAGCAATTTCTATTAACTGCTTTTCTCCTCTTCAGTATGGGTAGCACTTTCCTGTTTCTCTGGATAGCTCATCATTTTTTATTGAATATGGCATATTTTTGGATATGATATCATAGCAACTCTGGATTCTGATTTTTTCCCTCACAAGGGTTATTGCCATTTTTTATATATATAAATTTGTTTATATCTTTTTTTAGTAACATGTTTGGAATAAATTTTTGAAATTCATTTCCTCTAGAGTATGTGGACACTACTCTCTGCTCAGTCCCCCTATCCCCCGACCCTGTTCATATTTTTGAGGCTGACTTCTTAGGAGTCCTTCTGTTTCTGCATAACCTGATGGTCAGCCAATGACTGGCCACAGATGGGGCTCACTCAAACATCTCAAGCCAGTAAATCTTCTACCCTTGGGTGATGGATCTATGTGTGGGTTCAGGAACACATTTACAGTTCAGGCAGTTTTTAAGCCTGCTCTTTCTTTTACTGCCCACCAGACATTCTGGTATCTCCTCTGCAAAGCACAGAGGCTTCTGGCAAGACAGGAATGTGTGAATAGCTTGGGCCTCCTCCAGTCTGCCCTGTACAAACACATCACCTCCAGTCCTCCAAGAATATCAAGTGTCTCTATGACTGCCTCATTTCCCACATCTCCCAGTTAAATTCTGGCTGGCCCATGGGTGCCCCTACCAGGACTGCAACCTCAGGCTAACAAAATTTGTTGTCCCAATTCAATTGTCCTTGAGATTGTTGCTTAGTATAATACTAACATTTCCCTGAGGTGGGGAACCTGCGGCCTTCTGATTTCAAGATCGTTCTTTTTTTTAAGCACCAAAGGAGGCAAGAAAAGCTTCATCTTTCTCTGCTGCACCCTTTTAATAAAGGATTTGTTCTGTAAAATTTGGATTTAGTCAAAAGGCCACACTTAAGGACCCAGAAGGCCACTTGTGGCCTTCAGGCAGCAGGTTCCCCACCCCTGCTGGATGGTCCAACTACTGCTCCAAATCAAGTCATCTTCCTCCTATAGGTAAGCACTGGGCAGTCACCACGTGCCCTACCCTGTGAGACCCACTGTGAAGAAAGAGCTGGGGAAAGAGAATGGAAGCAGCCCAGCAAGAATACTGTGGATTCCTGCTGTTCTCACCCAAGTTCGGTAGTTTCTCATTAAGTGCCTATCAGTTTGTTCTAAGTATTTGGTCATCTTCCAGGGCACTGAAATAATTGTTTTTGATACATTTGTCCAGTTTTATAGTTACTGTTTGAAGAAAATATTTGGTGACCTGTTCATTTCACCAATTTTCTAGCTTTGACTTTTGTTTCCCCATAAGCTGCACCATCTTGCAGTACTCGCTCGGGGCATGTTCTTTTGTTGACTGCCATCCTCTCTAGGAAAAGGAAGATTGTTCTATGAAAACGGTTACTAGGGCTTGTTCCCAGAAGCAATATGGATCTAGTGGGTGGGGGAGTGGACAGGAAGTTTATGAAAAGGGTTTGACTCTAGCTCTTTGTGAAAACTTAGTGCATCTGTGAGAGTTTTTCTCTGTGGTTCATTTATTTTGCTTGATGAAGCTGAGGGTTTGTGCTGTCCCCCACGCTCAGCCTAAGCTATAGGGTATTTCATATAGGCCAGCCTACTCATCTGTGGTGGGCCTCAGATGTCTAGGAGAAGAAACAATTAAATATGTTCTTATTCTTTTGTATTTTAATGCCAATGAGTTTCTTTTGTATTTTAATGCCTTCAGAGTTTCTGAAGGCAAAAGTTCTACAGGCAAAGGAGGACACCTAGGAAGCAGAGGGCACCGATCTACAACAGTGATGTCACAGAACACCAACAATCCACTTCCCATTTTTGCTTAAGATCAAGCCGTAGAGCTGGCTAGTTTTCAAGTTGTCTTGCACGTTATATTAATAGTGTATATTTGAAAAGATTTGGGTAGAAAACGCTGGTGAGGGCTAATGCTCAAGAGTCTACGTGTTACTTTCTATGCACATAATATTCAGGGCACTGAGGTATCTAAGAGGAAAACATCAGAGCATTTGAGGAATGATTATGTTTCTCTACTTATGCTTTTCAGAGATACTCTACAGAAATATTAATCTTGAGTGTGAAAAGCCAGAGCTCTTAGTGTATGAATAGAACAATGTTTGAATAAGGCATTTAGTAATCTTCCTTGAGACTGTTATAGGAGAGGATTTTTCCCACTGAGGTATAGCTATTCCTCTCCTTTTTATTGCCATCCTCTCCAGGAAAAAGAAGATTGTTCTGTTAAAATAGTTACTAGGGCATGTTCCCAGAAGCAATATGGATATGATGGGTGGAGAAGTGGACAGGAAGTTTGACTCTAGCTTCTTATTCAAACTTAGTGTATCCATGAGTGTTTTTATTTCTCTATGGTTCATTTATTCACTGTTTGATGAGGCTGAGGTTATCTTTTGATGCACAATAATGTGATGTGTTGGGAGGTGTGTAAATTAACTATATACTTGCCATTTGCGTGACTATTCTACCTCTCACCTACTCATGGACCCTGAACTGGCTGGGCTTTCTCCTACCAATAGCTGTGGCAGGCATTGGGTGGCTGACTGCTGATTATTTGGGTGTCAGATGATCCAGTCATGGATCTTCCCAGAAGATCTCTAGGGTGAAGAGTGAATTACTTAAAATAAGCACATCGCCTGTCAGGTAGCATATGCAACTTGTAGGAGCCTTGGGACAACAGCAGAAAACAAGCGTCACATAGCGTGTCTTTTCCATGTGACAGGTGCTGTACGAGGCTAGTTTCACGGCCAATATTCTCAGTGTTCAGAACAACTCCAAAGGTAGATACTGAGAAAAATTTAGGCCCAGGGAAAGTAAATGATAGTAAAATATCACAAAGCCAGTAAGTGAGGAAACGAGATTTGAACCTTGATGTATCTGATAAAACCTGTGCTCCTGGCCACTGTGGTGTTCTGCTTCCTGAGGCCATCCATAGAATCTTTTAGCAAAAAACAATGTCACTCTCATTCATTCATTCAATATGTATGGGGTGTCCACTGTGTGCCAGTACCCTTCTAGATCTCAGCTCTTTTAAATCATGACTCTGCTTCTAAGATTTTCTATCTTGCTATAGGCTTTATAGCTTCCTAAAGGTCAAGATCCCCAGACCAGAAGCATCAGCGTCATCTGGGACCTTGTTAGAAAGCAAATTCTCAGGCCTGCCCTAATTCTACTGAATTAGAAACTCTGGGAATATACTGAAGAGGCAGAATACATCACATTCTTTGAAAGGCCTTAGTAGGGCTAATCAGTAATGAAAGTCTCTTTTAGGATGATGGGGGAAAAAGGACTTAGTGCTCCTTTTTGAGAAATGCTCCCAAAATGAAGAAGGAAAATTCAAGAGATTTTGCATCACAACTTTATCATATGGGCCCTAAAAATCTTATTCTAGAAAGTAAGCATTCACTGGGAAAGTTTACAGTGTGTTAACTACGTTAGGTTGCCCTTTCTACATTTGATCCCAGGTAAATTTGTCCATTAAGGAATTTTCTAGTACAGAATCCCGATAATTCTTTTCTTTTTCCTTCCTCCTTTCTTTCTTCTCTGTCCTTCTTCCCTTTTTCCATCTTTCTCCCTACTTTTCTCTTTCTTTCATAAATATATTAAATATATATCCACATTTAACAACACTATCACGCTTTTCTTCCCAGAAGATCCCTAGGGTGAAGAGTGAATTACTTAAAATATAAAACTTTCTTTTTTCTGGACATATAAAATGGGTATTTCATTTTCTGTGTTCACATGCACATTGGTATGTATGATCTGCAAACTTCTGTTATATAGATAATTTCCCATTTTTTTCTGTTCTTTACGGTAAGTTTTACCACTCTTCTGAGGATTTTAGAAACTTTTTCTCAGCCTGACATGCTATATAAATAATTCTGAAATACTCCATGCCCTTGGCCTAAAAGAAATCAGTACTGACATATAAAATGACAAAATGAAATTTTAAAAAAAATCCCTAAAGACTTTTAAAAGTTTATATTTTTTCTTAGTATCAAAACTACTCGAAGGCACTTTTCTTTATCTTACATTCAGATGTATGACTAGACAAATGATGCATTTTGCAAATAATAATAAGTATTCTATCAATTAGGATTACACTATTCTTTATAAAAAGTTATAAAATTTCCTATCAACTCTGACCTTCACAATAGTCATGGACAGTGTGATTGCACTGATTTTATAGATGAGACTAATGAGATGTTTAAACAACCTCCTCAAACCTACCACATTGTGATTATTGTAACTAAAATGCAGTAATTGGGAATCTAAAGGGGGTAGGTTTATCCTGGATCTCTGATGCCTTCAAAAGAACCATGTTTTATTTCATTTTTTCTGGGATTGAGAGACAGAAGGTAAACATAAATGAATACAGTTGATGGTCCTCCAAGCATATGGATAGAGTTGGAAGAGACAAATATTGAGGGGGAAGGGGAGCAACAACTAGGAAAGGCTTCTCTGAGGAAGGATGTTTAAACAGAGACACAAAGGCTGAATGGGAGAGAGGTGCAAGCTGTGGTGGAGGTGGGGAAGAAGGAGGAGGGGGAGGAATGCTTCTAGCAGAGCACAGGGGAAAGATGAAAGCTTTGTGGAGGAACTAAAAAAATACCCAGCTGTGTGAGCACATGGAAAACACTGGAGAAGTTGAGTATGAAAGCGGGGTTAGGCCAGGTCATGTAACAATTACTCATTATCCTAAAGAGAATAGAAAGCCTCTAAAGAGTCTTAAGGGGGGATGTAATCTGTTGGGGGAGGACGATGACACGATCATATTTGCTATTTAGAAAGATCACTTTGGGTTAGAAAGAATAGATCGGAAAGGACAAAAATGGTTACATAAAAGCGACTTGGACTAGGAGTGGTGGATTTGGGGACAAAGCAGAAGACAAAGTCAAAAGATGGTCAGCAAAATGAATTGATTAGACTTGGGGATTAAGTGTAGGTGGTGAGCAAGGGAAATAGTATTTCAATGTGTGCATCTTAGAGTGTCTTTTTAAAAATGCTGTTAATTAATAAAAGAACTATGTGATGCTGTGATTTGTGTCTTTCACAGCTTTCTCTTTGGATATGAGAAAAGATGCAATGATGAGCTTTCTTCTTTCAAGGCAGATAGATTATTATAGTATTTGAAGATAGTTCCACATTGTATTCCAGGAATTCGCTAGATTAAGAACACTGCCAAACTTGAATCTTACTTTTGACAACAAATCCTGTTGTTCTGAACACTAAAAGGCAGACTTACAGGTTTTAAAAACTTCTGGCCTTTATGAAAGAGAATCCTAAACAAATAATGTTACTGAGGTTACTCTTCCTGTTGAAGATGTTTATCCTTAAGCCCTTCAAGCAGAAGCAAGTGGGATTTTTTTTTCTTCCTTCAAACCATGACGCCTATCTCTTTTCCCTTCTTTGTTAAGTCCCGTTTCTTCTATTTTGTGGTCAGATTCTATGTTTGAGCAAAAACAAAAGTACAAAGCAAGTAAATAATATTCTAGATACTGGTAGGAAAATACTCTTGAAATTGAAAATTGTAGATTCTGTCTAGATCCACATATATACAGCACACAGTTTTTTTTGTCTAATGACATGACTGTGTCTTGACGTTGACCATCTTTTGTCAACTTTTCCTGGGGTGGGGTGGGCCTTTCAAACTCTGGATTCAAGTCTTCTTTTATTTCTAAAAAATTTTATTAAAGTATAGTTTATTCTTTTCTCAATTTTTTGATTCTCTTTACTTTGATTTTTTTGGGGTCTAGATTTCTTGCCTATTAATATATCTTTAATCCTTTTAAAACCTTTTGGTTTTTGCTTTGTTTTGTTTGCATTCAATTTTGCTTGATTTTCCTCAATCCAGTTCACTTTATTTTCAGCAATGTTTATTTTGCCAGGTGCTATTTCAATCTTGTCCTTATTTTTAATTTTTGCGGTAATTTATTTTTCTTTTAACCTCAGCTCTGTGAATTCCTGTTTTATCTCTGCAGTCTTACTGTTTTCCATGAGCTATTGAATTTCTGCTTTGTATTCTTGTTTTATAGAGGCTATTCTTTTATTAAGTTAAAAAATATATAGCAATGCAGTTGGGCATGGTTCTTTAAACTGTCTCATTGCAAAAATTTTCTGATGAGTATTATTTTCCTGATGGCTTTTTAAATTATTTCTTCCCCCATCTTTCTTATAATATTATTTTTATGTGGATAAAGTGTTGGCTTCTTTTTAAAAATTATTACTCTAAAAACTCTAAACTTTCTGGAACTCAGGACTAGAACTCAACAGAAGCTGTGTGTGTGTAGGTGGTAGGGGTGGGGGTTGCCAATGCTATGTTCTATGCCAATAAGACATTTTTAATAATAGGATTGTGCATATGAGGGTATTTATGTAGACTTTACTTCTCCCGAGTCAACTGAGATCAGCACTGCAAGGTAGCTCATAAGCTGACAATACAGAATTTATCTTCTTTTTGCTATCTTACAAATAGAATGCTTCTTGAAAACATGACTCATCTGTGTGATCCTTTCTCTCATTGAAATCAAACAAGATTCAGAGAAAATTCATTTCTCGAACAGCTTCTGCCCCCAGTCCCATTGTTAAAAAGTAATGATTGTTGGTTTTGACCTCAGAATGTGCCCTCCTTCTTAGAGAAGAGTGCATTGGTAGCATTTTCTGAGTTCTACAGATGTATCTTCCTCTCTCTTAAGTCTTACCTTACTCCATTATGCCTTCATTCCTGTCGTGGTTCAAGGTTTCAGATGTCGTCTTGTTTTGTTGAAGATGGCATTTATGCTTCTGTTTCTCTTTCTCCTTATTACTTTCACATGCTTTTTAAAGAGGAGATTGGAGAAAAAACACATTTACACTATCATTGTAAAACAAAAAATAACACATTTTAAACAATCTCTTTTAAATTTGAAAAGAAAAAAGTAGATCACCGTTTTAGTTTGTTCATGGGACTTGACTATGCATGGATATAAAGAGAAGAAAAGAGAAGAAAAGAAAAGAAAAAAGAAAAGAAAAGAATTTGCATTTCCTTTGATACTAGTCAGTTGACCACTTTATCTTTTTCTATTTCTTATCTTTACACATTTTTATTGAGTGTATTTCTTTTTTCAATTTGCAAAATAACATTAAACCATTGTCCATCCAGTTTGTTGTAGTTATTAGTGCCAGCTTTTCATTTGCTTTCTAATTGTTGATAGTGTATTTGACACATAGAAGTTAAATAGTTTTGTAGAAATTGATATTTTCCTTTGTAATTTCTTTTGCTGCTTTATGCTTAGGAAATAGTTTCTTATTCCAAGACCAATTAATTTTCATGGTTTAATTCTTTTTTTTTTTCTGTAGTTTTACTTGCTATGTTTAGCTCTTTAGTCTACCTGAATTTATTTTGGTGTTTAATGTGAGGTGAGACTTTTCTGTTGGTAGTTCCCCAAGTAATCATTTTTTCCCAACATCATTCATTGGAAAATTCCTTCCTTTTCCAGTGATTTGTGATGTTTCTAAGTAAGTGTTTTTGACTAGTCTGTTCCTCACATAGTGAGGCCTTATGCTGGGTGTTGGCTTATTCTTTTGGAGGGAATAAATATTTTCTCCAGTTCTTCTGCCCACCAGGCTCCTGGCTGACCAGTGAGGTTAATGAACAGAACCTGTCCATCTCGGGTGCCTAGCAGGTACCCAGTCTGTTAAGATATGATAGACTCAGGTTAATGTCTCTCCTGTTCCAACTCTTAGAGTTTCTCACCATTCCATAAAGCTAGAAATGCATCTATTCCTCCCTCCCCTGTTTAAATGTACTACCTGAAGGGCAGCATGCTCCAGCTTGTATGCTCTTCTCCAAGCTACCTGCAGTTCTTTCACTGACTTGGCTTTCCAGACGGTAATACACGAACATCCCGATGAGTTTTGTACTAGGAGCCAGGCAATGTCTCCAGATGAATTTGGAGAGTGAGAGGGGCCCTGATGGGGGTTCGGGGTGGGATTAAGGGAGAAGAAGGAAGAGATTCTAGGTGATGAACCCTATATATCAGAAGTAGGCTTAGGCAGAGGAATGAGCCAATCAGTCTCCTGCATAGTGCAGGGGGCTCCATTTTGGGAATGCATTTCTGCAGTGATTCTAATTCATCGCCAATCGCTGATACTGCAGTTGTTGTATATTTCCCCTGGAATTTGGGAAATCACCTTTTTCTATCACTCTGCCTTCTTGCTTCTAGTGTTTAGTTATTTTCAGACTCTTAATGGTTATTTTAACTAGAAATACGGAGATGAATCTATCTCCATGGAAACTTAAGATAACAAGTAATAAATTCAGATGATCCTAATATTTTCAAAGTATTAGAAGAAAATTTTATTGTTTACATGATTAGATGTACAAATCGGGGGTTACTTATCAATTTTGTATTGGAAATGTTTGTTAACATTTTTCTGTAATTCAAATGATGGAGAGAACATCTACAAAATCTGAATTGTGGGTGATTTATACTTGGGCAAAGAATTTTAGTAATTTGTGTAGTCATAGCTTCTGACTTGAAACCAACACCAGAATCTTCATTTTTTAAAAAATCATTTTTATGAAAACAATCTATATTGCATCAAGATCAAGTATTTAATTTCTTGACAAGGTGAGAAATAGTCTAAAAGACTTGGGAAAATAAAACTGTAAAAATACACACCTTTTAGAAAGATGCTGTCACAGCAAATAAAGGTTCTTGGAATGTTTTTGTGCAGTAACTTTTTGGAAAGCTGACAAGCCAGTATGGAAATAATGAAACAGTGTAGTCATTTTCATAACTTTTTAGAGAATGTACCATATCAGCCTCAAGTGTTCATATGAAACTCAATCATAAGCTTCAAGAAGAGAATTTTAAAATATTATGTTTAGAGATAAGATAAAACTTTTAATTGGGAAAAAAAGAATTTTGAGATCTTTTAGATAAGTTCTTAGATAAATGCATATGTACTTCTAGGAGACTTAAGAGAACAAAGAAAGGAAGGAAGGGGAGAGCATTGATTGAAAGGATTTGGAAACTTGCGTGTAATATTTAAACTGAGTAATCAGACCTCATTCATAAATGTAGTATTTAAAACATGCTCTATTTCCCAACTCCACAATATGATACCACTTCACGTATACTGAAATGACTACAATAAAAAAGTGAAAAATAACAAGTGTTAGCAAGGATGCGGAGAAATTGGAACCTTCATCCATTGCTGGTGGGAATATAAAATGGTGCAGCTACTGTGGGAAACAGCTTGACAGTTCCTCAAAAAGTTAAACATATAATTACCACATGACCCAGAAATTATACTCCAAAGTCTATTTTCAAGAGAACTGAAAACATATGTTCATACAAAAACTTATACATGAGTTTTCACAGCAGCATTATTCATAATAGCCCCAAAATGGAAACAACCTAGATCGCCATCCATTGATGAATGGATAAAGAAAATGTGATATATCCATACAATGAAATATTATTCAGTCATAAGAAGAATGAAGTATTGGTCCATGCTACAACGTGGATGAACCTTGAAAACATTGCTCTAAGTTCAGAAGCCAGACAAAGTCATATATTGTATGAGGGCATTTATATGAGATACCCAGAAAAAGGTCAGTCTGTAGAGACAGAGGAAAATTAGTGACTTCTTAGGCTGAGGGGATGAGGAGACAGGGGAGTTACAGCTAAAGGTATTTTGAGCTGTTGAATGTTGACTATGGTGATGGTTTCACACTTCGAGAATATAATAAAAACCACTGAATTATAGACTTTAAAATGGTGAATTTTATGATCTGTGAATTATATCTCAATTTAAAAAAAAGAGAAAAAAATTTCTCAATTTTTCACTATGATATGTGAAGGAACTGAAGACATGAAAATTTACAAAGTCCCTAAATAAAACAAATAGTCCAGCCGTTTATTGTCCAAATATGAGAGAAATTTTCACTAACTTCAAGATAGATAAAACGTGAATGAAAAACGCAGTTGGTTGTCCAACAATGCCACCTACCTAGATACAGAAAATAGAAAGTTGACCCTTTTTATTGCTGGTTTAGAAATTTGAAAACTCTGTACGAAATAGGGTAGTAGTTCTCAAAGTTTTTGGTCTCAGATCCCCATTACAGTCTTAAAATGTATTGAAGACTGCAGGGCATGGTGGCGCATACCTGTAGTCCCAGCTGCTAGAAAGGCTGAGGCAGGAGGATCACGTGAGGCCAGGAGTTTGAGGCTGTAGTGTGCTATGATTGTGTTTGTAAATAGCTACTGCACTCCAGCCTGGGCGACGTAGTGAGACCTCATCTCTAAAAAAGAAAATTATTGAAGATTGAAATAGCTTTTATTTATGTGGGTGGGTAATATCTATTGATATTTATCAAATTATAAGTACAAATTGAGGAAAATATGACATTTATATGTTAATATAGTTTAAAATAATAATAAACTCATTATATATTTTAACATAGATTAAAAATTATGTTTTCCAAATAAAATAATTTAGAATAGTGGCATTATTTTACAATTTGACAAAGATCTGTAATGGAAATTTCACAGAGGAAGACGGCTGGGGTCTCATATCTACTTCCTCATTTATTCTGTTATGATATAGTCCTTTGGTCGATTTTTATGAAGAAATTGAGAATCATGCAGATGTGTAGCTGGAAAAAGGTAGGAGTATTTTAATAGCCTTTTAGGATAATTGTGATTATTCTTTGATACTACACCAAAATTTGACAAGTGATAATTTTGTCAAGCTTAGTTGCAATGTAGAATTGACAACCATATTAATAAACTCTTAGAACTCATTTTTAAAATCCATTGATCTGTCTTACATTTCAAATGAATCTTTTAACATGCATTGGTCATTTAGAAAATATTAGTTTATTGTGTATATAGCTCTTCTAAATGTTGACACATTTTATTAAACGATATTAAAAATCATGTTTGTTAATATCACCACTAGATATTTCACCATAAAATCTCAATGTATTAGGAAATTGTTAAACTTTTGGTGGCAGATATAAGTTACCAAAATTCTAATTTTTAAATTTTGATAGCTTGAATTTTGTCATTGGCAACAAATATTTTCAGTTGTTTTCTTTAAAGTGACAGGCTTGCTTCATTCATTTTCCAAAAAAATAAAAGAGTCTGCTGTCAAATACCAAAAGACTGAAAAACATAGTTTGTCTCCCTTTTTTCAAGTATGCAGTTTAAACAAATGCATATGTGCTTTTCTTTGAAATGGTCATTATATTTTGGTATTTAGCCAAGGTGTTTTATACGCAGTTTCCAGTTCATCACACAGAATATTAAAAAAAGGATGCAATTTTTAAAAAATTAATATTTTTGCCATTCTATCAAGGACTTTTTAAAGTGAAACTGGCTTCTTCTTTTTTTAATTTTAGTGTGAGTTCATGGATACTACAAATGTAGTTTGATGCCATTGTTATGATTTATACCAAGATACCAGCAATTTTATCTATCATTGCTTTTGCATCATGAGTGCAAATGTTAACACAGTGAAAAGGCAAATATTGTCTCAGCACTATTATGAAATGCTTAGCATTTTAAGATTATAGTATTGCTATGAAAATAATTTTGACCCTGCAGACCCCCTAAGAGGATCTCAGGGACCTCAAGGACTTGCAAACTCATGCTTTGAGAACTGTTGAATAAGAGAACTGTAAGGTATCCCTTTCTTATTAGGCACTTTGAACATGATCTACATTCTACCACCATTTTTCACCTTTTATATACAGTCAGACTTTGTTACTGCTCAAAGCAGCTACATAGAATGCAAAGGGTAGAAGGCAATTGACCATTCAGTCCTGAAATATGTATGAGGTTTGCCCTGGAAGCATCTGGGTGGAGGAGCTACAACTAGAGCCCTAGGAGGAATGAGTGCAAATGATTGCACTTTGTCATGTGCTACATCAGCCAGCAAGTTAGGCAGAGTGGGGAGGAGAAGATCCAATTTCAGTCCAACAAAGTCATACTAGATAGAACTTTAAAAGGTACATAATCTTTAGTGCTACAATGGTCATTGTCTTTATCTTGTCCCTACTATGAGGGAAACACTCATAATAGGGACAAGGAAAAGAAGTTAGAAGACACTGGGAATGGGACCAGGAGTCAGTTATAGCAAACTCCTGGTCATTGCAGATCTGAGAAAGAGATTTGGTGATCCACTTTTAAATGGGCTTCTGAAAACAGGGCGAAAGTCACCTATTAGCTAAGTAGGTGGTCTGGATAGCTTTCTTCTGGTGGACAGATACACAGAAAAAAAATATTAGACTTACATAAAAGTGCTGTAGTACAAGGAAAAGCAAACATTATTATGAACGTTCTATAGTAGAAAGCCTCTAAATATGATTTATGGTAAGAATTAGAAGAAAGTTTTTGAAAATTCCTTGGCATCCTTAAAAGTATATAAAGACTCATAGTCTCCAGTCATAGGATCAGAAAATTTTAGCAGGAAAAGGGGCTAAGAGCAAAGTCAGCAGGGTGAGATGCAGAGGTGAGTTTTTTGAGGTAAGAAAGCATTCCAATGGCAAGTCAGAATGAACATTAGAGGATGAAACTATAGGCTTTCCACTGGCAAATTTAACCAGTATATATTGAAACTCACAAAACTCTTGCAAAACAGAGCCAAAAGAAGTTAAAATGATGAGAGATAAAATAGATATGAAGGACAGAGGATGGAGAACAATCCAAGACTTCTTGAAGACTAGATGAAAAGAACTTAAATAAGGCAATGATTAAGTAGAGGTGAGGAATCCCTGAGAAATTCAGATTGAGAGGGTTCTCTCAGTTCCAAGAAAATCAGTGGAAAAAGACCTACCCTAGAGAAATCTTGGACTTTTTTTTAATAATGAAAAGAAATAATAATTTCATAAGCATGCAGTATGAAACAAAAAAAATGTTATTTACAAAGAAGCAAATATCAGTTGATTTCAAAACATCCTTATTTAGAAACAAATTTCGGTAGACATTTAAATAACCTCTGTAGGATTTTGAGCCAAAAGTAGCAATAGAAGAAACTTTGTCAGTCAAGACGTCTTTAATGTGGGAAGGCAACAGAAATACATTATCAGATAAACAAGGACTCAGACAATGCACCACTCACAGAATCTTCTTTTAAAAATTGCTAAAAGGCAAACGAGATGAATCAAATGACAATCTAGGGAAAGAGGCATCAGGAAAGGAGTGGATTCCTGTTGCACTTTGGAGCCAATTAAATATAAAGTGGACTGAACAATGCTTTAAAATTTAGTTAAGAAATTGCATGCAAATATAAAATAATATTAAAAGAAAAGATTTTAATGTATAAAATATTTTTATAATATAGTAAATTTCATATAAAATTCCAAATTGTACTTAGAATGACGGGTGTATCGTTGATTTTATAAAACTAGATAATCCCATTCTTCTTTAAAAAAATTTCATAGCGAAGGGATGCTTCAATGACATTATATTCTCAACTAAGATAGTTAAAAATGAAAAGCTAATATATATATTTAAAACAGTAGTTACCAGTTGAAGAACTAAAAACAGTATATAAAACTTCCAAATTTCTGGCAAAGATCAATATAAACACACACACAAAGTAAAAAAAAAACCCAACAAGACAAATATCAAACAAAAGCTCTAAATAATAAAGGAAGCACAATAACTGAAAATAATAATAAAACTACAAATAACAACTGAGGTAACCAAAAAAAGATCAAATATATTGATTATGACAATAAACATAAATGTTTTAAATTTCTCTATAAGATAGGAGCAACGTTGCATTTAAAAAATCCAGACATCTTATTAACAAGAGATACACCTAAAATAAGAAGATATAAAACTGGCAAAATCAAAACAAAAGCAAATATTTATCAGTAAAATTTGAACAAACAAAAAGCCTCAAAGTAGAACTCAAGACAAAAAGCACTAAATGATACAAAGTTCATTTATATTGATGGGAAAATGAAATTGACAACTCATTGAAACATTACACATTAAACAACAAAATTTAAAAATACATAAAGCAGGCCAGGCGCGGTGGCTCACGCCTGTAATCCTAACACTCTGGGAGGCCGAGGCCGGCGGATCGTTTGAGCTCAGGAGTTCGAGACCAGCCTGAGCAAGAGCGAGACCCCGTCCCTACTAAAAAAAATAGGAAGACATTATGTGGATAACTAAAAATATATAGAAAAAATTAGCCGGGCATGGTGGCACATGCCTGTAGTCCCAGCTACTCGGGAGGCTGAGGCAGTAGGATCACTTGAGCCCAGGAGTTGAGGTTGCTGTGAGCTAAGCTGATGCCACGGCACTCACTCTAGCCAGGGCAACAGAGTGAGAC
>CAUYRB010103170.1:0-14427 GCA_963574695.1 Propithecus perrieri | reverse complement strand
CAATTAAGTTCTTTCTATTTTTGGTAGAGATGGGGTCTCGCTCTTGCTCAGGCTGGTTTCGAACTCCCGAGCTCAAACAATCCGCCCGCCTCGGCCTCCCAGAGTGCTAGGATTACAGGCGTGAGCCACCGCGCCCGGCCTGAATCCAAATTTTATAGAACAAATCCTTTTATTTTTATTAATGCATTTTTGTTCATCTTTTATATTTTTATTTTATTTTTAAAATGAATATATTCAAAGTACCAAAGGATAAAATAAATTTCAACAAAATAATCCTCCCAGATTGACTGGCACAGTTAGAACATTAGTAAGCCATAAGGGCTAAACCAACAGCTGCTACGTTGTTCAGCACTTAGTTCTAACTTCCCCCCGTTGACTGGCGTCACTACTGCACAAGGCTGGTTGGTGAGAGTTTACAGAGGTCAGGTACACCAGTGTGTTACCAGCTTTTGAGAACGGTGCACTGTGTTTCTGTTTGAAGTGGAATTTGTGAATAGTTGCACAGCTCGACACTATTTTTTAATACTGTCTGCTTAACAGCCCATGATGTCAAAGAAGACCAAGGAGAACGCTGAAGGAAGAAAACAGATTTTTTAAATGAGGATTGGAAATTGCACTATTATCTTGTTTCTGCTAAAGATAAATGATTTGCTTGCTTTGTGATACTGCGATGTCAACATTAAAGAAATTCAATGCTCATCAGCATTATAACATTCATAAGGACCACAAATATTTTAAATTAGAGGGAGAGGCATGAAAGGTTGTATTGCAGAAATTAAAAGATGAGAAGCAAAAGCAAAGACAGTGCTTTCAAGCAGCAATAAGATCTGGAAATAATGCCACTGGAGCAACTTCTAAAGTAGCTTATATACTCGGGAAAAAAGGGAAGCCATTCAGTGATGTAGAAATCGTGAAAGAATGCATTGTCGAAGTTGTAAGATCTAAGGACCTGGATGACATTTCGAAGTACAAACAACTCCTCTTTCAAGGAGAACCATAACTGATCCGCGGCATGAATTTGCCCTCAACAGAGCAACTTCATGCAATACTTCAGAAGGAAAATATATATTATTCAATCGCTTTGGATGAATCAACCGATACTACTGGCTTGGTACAGGTTTTATATTTCATTCAGGTCATAACAGAAGATTTCCTTTGCTATGAAGAGTTGCTCGCCTTGGGGACTCTTGCGACAGAACACGGGGAATAAATATCTTCAACAACATTCAAGACAAATGTCGTAAAGTTGGACTGAATTTGATAAATTTAGTGAGTATACGTACAGACAGTGCACCTTCCATGACAGAAAAACATGAAGAGTTTATTGCACTGATAAAAAAAAAAGCATTAACAGATCCAGATGCTCTCATTTCTTTTCATTGTGTCTTGCATCAGCAAAATCTCTGTGCTAAAGCTACTACTTTAAGTGTCACTTTGCAACAAGTTATAAGTATTGTTAACTATAGTAGTTAGATTTTTACAAAATAATATACATTTTTGAGTATATCTAATTGAAGTTTCTTGAATGCAGTTTTGATTACAGCTCAATTAATACGGCCTTCCAACATGAAAAGGTTCTCTACTCCTGACCTAGCTATTCCTTTTTCCTTTAATAATCAAGCCATCCATCCCCTTCTTGGGCTGAGAGCAAGGCTGGCTTGCTGAGCCCTGTGGGTACAGAGGGAGGCATCCAGGATGCTGGCCTTGCCAGGGTGAGGAGACAATGCTGAGTTGAGGGCAGGCTGGAGGGGCACAAGACCCCGGTCCCAGCTGGCTGGACACTGGTGGGTGGCAAGGTTCTGACGGGGGACTGTTTGCCATGTCAATAAGGCACAGAGCAAGGGCCTTCAGCGCCGCAGCCCATCTCATCCCCAAGCACTAGCTTGATTCTCCTTGTGGGTATCATGGGGACATCCTCCTAAAATCAGGAGTAATAAAAGCCTCTATTTAAGCCTTCCCCATTCACCTGCGGAGCTAACTCACTCTCCTGATCCCCTCACGGCTTCCTTCACTCAGTGTGCTTCATCAAAATTGTGACTGAGGCTCGATATGTTTTTAAAATCTATTCGGGCTATGCTCTGGTTATCTACTGCTGCATAATAAACCAGCCTGAACTCGTTATGCTTACAGACTCTGTGAATCAGCATCTCAACAGGGCATAGTGGGCATGGCTTATTTCTGTGGCAGGATGTCCGGGGCCTTTGCTGGGAAGATGTGAACATCTGGGAGTGACTTGAAAGACGGAGGTCTAGCATCGTCTGGTGGTGTCTTCACACACACACATCTGGATAGCTGGAAAACAGCTCAGCCAGGATCGTAGACCTGAGTGCCTACATACATGTGTCCTCTCCCTTGGGCATGGGTGCCCAGGGTAGTCATATTTCTTCTGCACATGGTAACTGAGAGCTCCAAGTGCAAGTGTTCCAGCAACCAAGGCAAAAGCTACATGGCCCTTCTGATCCAGCCTTCATACTCTGGGTAGGAGGAGTCACAAGTCTACTCATATTCAAGGGGAAGAGATATGGACTCAACTTTGCAATGAGAAGAATATCAAAGAATTTGTCTGATTATCCAACATTCAAGAGGCTTGTTCACTATATAAAGAGGTGAATCTCAAAAATTAGGCCAAAGGGCCAGGCACAGTGGCTCACGTCTATAATCTTAGCACTTTGAGAGGCCAAGACAGGAGAATTGCTTGGGGCCAGGAGTTCGAGACCAGCCTGAGCACAAGCGAGATCTATCTTTATAAATAAATAAAGAATAGAAAAATTAGCTGGGAGACGTGGCACACACCTGTAGTCCCAGCTACTAGGGAGACTGAGGCAGGAGGATCACTTGAACCCAGGAGTTTTAGGCTGTAGTAAGCTATGATGACACTACTGCACTCTAGTCCTGGTGACAGATCGAGACCCTGTCTCAAAAAAAAAAAAAATATTTAAGCCAAAGACATGGCTGACATAATGTGGACAATTTGTTTTTTGTCAAAATATCCTTTAAAAGTAATTTTTAAGCCAGACGTGGTGGCTCATGCCTGTAACCCTAGCATTTGGGGAGGCCGAGGCAGGATAATTGCTTGAGGCCACGAGTTTAAGACCAGCCTGGGCAACATAGTGAGACCCCTGTCTCTATAAAAAATGCAAAAATATTAGACTGGCATGTTGGCACATGCCTGTAGTCCTAGCTACTTGGGAGGCTGAGGCAGGAGGATCCCTCGAGCCCAGGAGTTCAAGGTTGCAGTGAGTTACAGTTGGTGCCACTGCAGTCCAGCCTGGGTGATATCATGAAATCCTGTCTCAAAAAAAAAAATTGCTCGATAAAAAGTATATCATAAATGATACAGGTGATACTTCTCAAGCTATATTTCTTAGACAGATATTCTTAGAGCCATCTTACAAAGCAAACAAACAGAAAACAAACAAAGGTTCTGTGGTCACTTAAGTTCCAAGAATGCTGCTATGCATGTATTATATGTAGTCCCCCTTGGGAGAGTCATGGATCTCAGAGGATCCAAAGCCTCTGAGAAATCCTGTGGCAAATAAATATTTATTTTCTTTTGGAGTTTAGATTTCTAAAACCCATTTGAGCACAGAATCTTTAACTTTTTCTTTTTGGGTTACAATAACTGCTAAAAATCTTGGTGAACCAATGTTCCTTGAGTTCTCTTTAAGAAAGCCTATGTAAACATCTAGATTCCAGAGCAAGCTTTTTCAGGAGAGCAAGTCCCAAGGTATTATTTGATAACATTTTCAATAACTGTAGCATAATTTGAATTGAATATTTGCACAAGACCGATTAAATCAGAATCTAGGGAGGCGGGGCCTGGGCACTGGAATCCTAACGTGCAATCGGGTTGAGAGCCATTGACTTAGACTATGGCTATTTAAAGAATGGCTGTTTATTCTTGGGAGGTTATATGCTTAGTTCAACAGTTTCTTGCTAGAAAATTGGGAGAACAAAGAGGCACATTTGCCAACTCTTACTGAAGGAGGAATCACAAAAGAGACAGGCCAGACGTGGGGTGTCTGTGCTTAACCCTGTTCTGCTCTGGGGGGCTCTTGGATTGTAAACTCTCTACCTTTGCCCATCCCTCCAGATCGTATCATGAAAGCCATTATTTTTTATTTTTTTCCCATTGTATTAATTTTATTTTATTTCATTTCATTTTATTTTTTTGGAGCAGGGTCTTTTTTTTTTATTTCAGCATATTATGGGGGTACAGATGTTTAGGTTACGTATGTTACCCTTGGCCCCCCCTCCCCGCCCCAAGTCCGAGTTTCAAGTGTGTCCATTCCTCGGATGGTGCGCATTGCACTCTTTGTGTATGCATATACCCCTCCTCTCCCCTCCCCCCTCCCCCCACCCGACATCCAATAGATGTTATTCTTATATGTGCACTTATGTGTTGATCAGTTAATACCAATTTGATTGTAAGTACATGTGGTGCTTGTTTTTCCATTCTTGGGATACTTCACTTAGTAGAATGCGTTCCAACTTTATCCAGGAGTATACAAGAGGTGCTATATCACCATTGTTTCTTAAAGCTGAATAGTACTCCATGGTATACATATACCACATTTTATTAATCCACTCATGTATTGATGGACACTTGGGTTGTTTCCACATCTTTACAATTGTGAGTTGTGCTGCTATAAACACTCGGGTGCAGGTGTCTTTCTTATAAACTTTTAAAATATCCAATTGTGATAAACTATTGTAAGTTGCAAAAGGAAGGCATCATGGCCTGTTAGTGAGGAGAGCAATCCTATGATCACTGATCTTGAGCAAAGCATTCATTCAGTCATTCACTGGTTCATTCATCCAACAAAATAATTACCTGTTATGCTCAGGCAGTATGCTAGGCACAAGGGATGTAATCATGAAAAATAGAGACAAAGACCCTGCTTTATAGACTTTATATTTGTGTACTAGGGGAAAGATAAATGATTTAACAAGGTGATTACAGATTTGGGCAATTTTTTAAAAGATAGTAAATGGAAGGGAAAAGTTTGATGGAAGCCTTTCTGAGGAGGTGATATATGAACTGAGATCTGAGAGAAAGGAGCCAGCCATAGTTCAAGCCAAAGAAGGAGCATCCAGGCAGAGAGAACAGCAAAAGTCCAGGCCCTACGTCAGGAAAGACTTGACACATGCTGAATGAGAAAAAATCTGGGCCTATTGTTGTTTTTAAAACAAAATTTATTGGTACATAAGTATTGTACATATTTATGGGATATATTTGATATTTTGACATATACATATAATGTGTAATGATAAAATCAGGGTATTTCAAATATCTATTACCTTGAATATTTATCAACTCAAAATGGATTAAAGATGTAAACATAATACCAAAAACTATAAACCTATTAGAAGAAAACATAGAGGAACATATGGTAGTAAAACTCAATGGAAACCAAGCAGGTGGGGGTGGGAGGAAGGATGGGCCAATTCACATCTAATGGGTACAATGTATGCTATCTTGGTGATGGGCACGCTTATAACTTTGACTCAAACCGCACAAAAGCAAATCATGTAATCAAAACATTTGTACCCTCCTAATATTCTGAAATTTAAAAAAAAAGAAAACATAGGGAAAATCCTATAGAACAATTGTCTAGTAAAAGATTTTATGTCTAGGACCTCAAAACCATGGGCAAAAAAACAAAACTAGACAAATGGGACTATATGAAACCATAAAGCTTCCACAGTAAAGGAAACAATCAAGAGAGTGAAGAGCCAATCTGTAGAATGGGAGAAAATATTTGCAAACTATTCATTTGACAAGCGACTAATATCCAGAATATACAAGGAATTTATGCAACTCAATGGACTTGTTTTTTCTATGAAATAAAATGGAAGAGGTGAGGTAGAGCCATGGTTTTTACCTAGGTATGGTTAGGAAAATACAGATTCCAGGGCCCTGTTCAAGCTATTGGATCCGAATTTTGGAAGTAGAATTTAGAATCTCAAATTTTTCTGATATAGTAGAATTACCAATTAAATGGCCTTAAATGTGTTTTTTTTGTCTAATATTTTATGATACTATAAAATAGTTAATTATTCAATTCTCCATTTAAACAAGAACATATAGATTGCATCTGTTATAATATAACTTTAAATAAGACCCTACAGAAAGTACAAAATAATGATTCATAAATTGTTTGATCAATGCTTTATTGCAGGAGAGAAAAAAATCAAAGGGATTTTGCTTATCCCCCACTAGAAGGTAAATTTTACAAGGATATCTACGATTTATTCCTACCACATAGAAAAATGCTCGGGACATGGAAGTTTCCCTACGTGCGTCTATTGACTAAAATATCACAAATGTTAAAACCAAGTCATAGATCAATCAGCTGATTTGCCCAGATTCAGTGTCTAAGGGCAAGGGAAGTAGACACAAAGAGACCCAAATCATCAACTTATTTCTTTATCTGTTTTGCAAATTGAGTCCCAAAATTTATAGAAAGTCAAGTTTATTTTACTGACATTAATGGACATGTTCACCAGCCACTCTCATGAGTGTAACAGATATGGTACATCATAGATTATCCAACATTCAAAGTGTACAGATTCAGCATTGGAGGAAGGTGCTGGAACAGTCAACATTTATTCAAAGAGTTTATATTATGCCTGGAATTTTGAAGGATTATGAGGGAGTGGGGGGCAAGAAAGCTTGGTGCAAAATCCTTGATTTCAATGAGCTGAAGTCAGTGAGCAAAATCGAGACTTTATGCGAGAAGATAGAATGCACACACTGAAATTATATTAAGCAGTACATAATTAACTGCTAATGTTTATGGTATTGGGAATGTCACAGTTTCTGTGTTCAGAAGAGTGTGATTTAATAGATCTCTAAGGATATACAATGTGACCCTGGTATTCACGTATTTGGGGTAACTGAGAATGTTCTAGGTTAATTTGGCCTAGAAAGAAATACAGGGCAAGTGTTCATTTTGCTCTATTTTTGACACTCGCAGTATAAAATAAAAAATATTCTTCAAAAGTCACCTCTATTATAGTTTCTAGTAACTTTTTTTTAATTCTAGAAGGAAAATATTTACAAGATTGGCATGACCTATATTCCTTCCTATTTAATAGTTCATACAAGGACTATAATATTGACATATAGACATAGCTAACTTCATTATTATTTCTACCTGTCTTAGAATCACATGCTTTTCTCTTGTTTCATTACATATGTCCACCCATGTTTTCCCTCTTTTTCAGGATAAAAGTGTAACCTTTATTAAAAAAAAGTTTTTAATGTATCATGTGATCAATAGATATAAGTACCTTCATTTTTTAAATTAGTCTAAGGCTATTTTCCTTTTACTATTGTATAAACAGGGAATTGAAGGGTAAAATAGTTAAAACTTAATGCTATAGGGCTAATGTGGCTTTTAAATCACGTCAGCTGCAATCACTGCATTATAATTAACAATTTATTGAACCAGCAATAAAATGAACATCACATTACTTCTTAAAGCAGCAGAATAAAATGGCTAATAAATAGCATAAGCCAGACAAATTGCAGAGTAATAGAAATTTTCTTAAGATTTATGGTGTGCAGAAAGATGGATGTGCTATTAGTAGGAGCTCCAATACTTGACAAAATTCTTTTACAAAGACATTGTTACCATGCATGTCAGAGTTCACAAGTCTAAGTGGTTTATCCAAATTTCAGCTCTCTGCTATTACAGTGGAAAATACTCATTACAAGGTTTTGAAACTGCAAGCGATGTGTACATTTGCCAACATTCAAACTGCTACTGCCAAAAAAGATACTAAAATATTTTATAAACTGTCAAATAACAAGTCTGCTAGCTTAATCTGAGTCTATTTTATACTATACAGACTGTAAAAACTATTACATTAATTCACTTCCTACAAAACTTTTTAAAAGCAGAGAACAGCCTATGTAGAGGCTGAAAACAGTAACTGCTTTTTACCTTTTGAAACTCCGACAATGTGGTACTTCTGTTGGAAAAGCATCATTGTTTTCTTGAAATGCAGTCACATTCCCATTAACGATCAGCATACTAACAGAATCCATTAAATGAAGTGGAATCTCAGAAACAGTTAGGGTTAAGCTGCGTGTCTCACCATGACTAGGAGAAGAGAGCGATGAGAAAATAACATACTTTCAGTGTTTCTGCTGATAACACGTATTGGTATGCTTTGTTTCTCACATGGAGCTATATGTTCATAATGTGGAGTAAAAAATAAATTCTTATTATGCGATGATATGCATAATAATTAGCAATATTTCACAAGGTGTTTCTTTTTAAGTTTTAATTTAAAAATTATTATTATTGTTAGTAGTAGCAGTAGTAGCCATCATGGTAGTAGTAAGCAGGTTCAGCTCTCTACTAAAATGTGGAAAGAGTGCTGGCTCCCTAGATTTTTGTCACTAGTTAGTTAGTTCATTCAATTACAAGGATTTTTTTTTTCGTATGTAAGTTGAAATGTACTCACCAAATATTTATCACATATCCCAGGTCATAATCTATACACTTAAAGTGAAATGTATAAAAAGTCTGTATTAATTACTTGCTAAAGATGATTCCTGTACAGTAAGCTGCATGACACTTTTTAATGATGTGCTCTTAATAACAGAGGGTAAAATATTTTGTTATATTATAACACATACAGAACTGGATGAGTTAAGATGAGAGGGCTGTTATCAATACAAAGGAAAATATAACACAGATGATAAAATTAAGCAGGAAAAAAAACATTCTCATATTAGGAAGGATGAACTGGACTGCTAATGTGATAACCCAGAGTTCTCACCCATTTCATAATTTTCCAGTTCGATCCTCAGAACAAAGGCCAACTGTTTGCCTTGTAACCATTTCCCAGTGCCTAGAACAGTGCATAGAGCTAAGTTCTTAGAAGATGCTTATTGACAGAATGAATATTTCTTTTGTGTGACAATTCTTTTTGGGTTTCTCATATTTCTTGTGGGCAGAGGCATTGAGTATCTTTGTTCCAAATTATTTGTATAGTGATCAGCCTTGGAAGACAGAGACAGTGACTCCCTTGGGAGTGAAGGGCAGATATAGCTACTGTCCAATAATAATAATAAAAAAAACGAGGTTCCCTAAGCTCAGGGTTCCTCTTCTTTATTGCAACTCATTGTAGGTGTTTCTGTCACCTGTCCCTCTTCACAGTGCCCCATGGAAATTGGTTGGGAATTGGGAACCTTGCCTGAGAAAATTATGATAGTCTAGCTACTGCTATTACTTCGAGTAGTAAATGGTTCCTTATCTCTGGATCCAGTATTAATACCTCAACGCTTTTGCCAGTATCCACCAAACCGCCACAGCTAAGTTGTTCATGCATAAGTAAGGTCAAGTCTCAAACAGTTCTTGACAATTTCAAAGAGGAGACAGATTAAAAAACATTTCTGTGCAAATTAGCCCTTACTTAACATCCTTACCTTAACTCTTTCAGTGGCTTGAAGTTTTGGAGGTGAGATAAGTAAGCTGTACAAATAGGAATAATCCAAAGAAAAGAGAAAAATATGCTGCAGGAGAACTATAAAGTGCTGCAGGGTAGTTAGAGGAGTAAAATTTCACATGCGAGGTCATCAGGGAAGTTTCAGAGAAAGGACAGCATTTTATTTCAATCTTAAAAGATATGTAGGATTTTGAAAGATGCACCCGAAAGAGAGAAGACAAAATGCTAGTAGGCTAAGGACATGCTCTTGAGTAAAGTGACATAGGCAGGGAGTTTTGGGGACATGTTGGTAAGGGCAGGTTGTCTAGTCTGGCTAACAGTGACAAGGGAAAATTGGAAGTAGGTAAAGTGGTGTAGGTGAACTGTAAGAAGAAGAGTTTGAGCTGTTTTCAGTAACTTTTGAAAATAGAGTTTTCTAACATCATAAGATATGGATTTATTTATATTTCATGAAAATTTAGAGAAATTTGCTATAATGCACGGAAGTCAAATTGACATTATAACTCAGATTGTGTGTTCCAAGGCCCATTATTCTACACCAGAAATCTCTAACTTCATTTTCTCTTTTTTAGACATATAATCTTGTGCCAAATGGAATATTAGTAATTAAAAAAAAATGTTGTTTCTATGACAAAAATAGCGAGATAAGACAGTTAGATATGCCATCCTTTCTATTGACCGCTTACCTTTCACGTTGCACACAACTTTTTGGTCTTTGAGGTGTTTATAGTGAACCTTACTGTTCTTCTGTATATAAATTTATAGTCATTTTTTACCCGTGTATTCAACAAAAGATTTGAACTAGTATGTGCTTTTGGGTTAAAATATTTATGTCAATAAACTCAATGCATGACATTTACAACAAAATACATACTTTCCATCTTGTTCATTGCTGTATGTCCCTAATACTACTAAGGAAAAAAAGAAAAGAAATGCACAAACACACACAGTAACACACACACAAAAACATAACTCTTTCTGCTCATTTGAATATACTAACTAGCCACATCTAAAATAATTTCAGAAAGGTCAAGATTTGATTTGAAACTACAAGCGATGTGTACATTTGCCAACATTCAAACTGCTACTGCCAAAAAAGATACTAAAATATTTTATAAACTGTCAAATAACAAGTCTGCTAGCTTAATCTGAGTCTATTTTATACTACATAGACTGTAAAAACTATTTCATTAATTCACTTCCTGCAAAACTTTTTAAAAGCAGAGAACAGCCTATGTAGAGGCTGTTCCAAGCACTTTGATGATATCTACGTTGTTCGCCACATTCTTGATCTATTTTCATTTACTGTGCATAATCCCCAATTTTTTGGTGTCTTGCAAGTAGTATATGAATGTATTGTCACCAGTTAAACTCAAAATGCTAAATAATAGAGAACTTCACTTTTTTTCACTTCAACCATTCTGAAAAATAAAATGGCTACCATGTCTTTTCCTAAAGACTTACAGTGACTTTGTTTTCAGTCCTTGTGTACTCCAGGTCCAAGCAGTATTACTCATTTTCCTCTATGACATAACACTTTGGTTTATGTGATTTAGCAGATTTTCCCTGCTAACGACTTTTGATTGATTATTTAAATTTCTGATGAAATTTCAAAGCCAAAGTAGGGGAAAGGATATTAACAAATACAAAAGGTCTATACTCCTGTGTTCATTGTAACACTATTTATTCACAATAGTCAAGATAAAGAATCAACCTCAGTGTCCATCAATGGATGATAGGATTCAGAAAATGTAGCATAGATCCACAACGGAACACTATTCAACCTGAAAAAAAAGAAGTAAATTCTAGAGGATGAACATGGATGAACCTAGAGGACATTAGGCTAAGTGAAATAAGCCAGGCACAGAAAGACAAATACTGCAGGGTCTCACTTGTACGTGGAGTATAAAAAAGTCAAACTCATAGGAAAAAGAGGAAAAATGGTGATTAGCAGAGGTTAGATATTGGGGACAGATGTTTGTTCAAAAAACAAAGCCTAGCAGTTGATAGGACTGGTACCCATAGCATATTCATATTCTCACAACTGATATATTCTTTTCAAAGAATAGAACCCTGCCTCATGCTAGTATTCCTTGTTTATTCTGAATTCAGATCGTGAATTCCAGTGCCATGTTTTCAAACTTGGTTTATGTGGACAGACTAAAGAAAAATGTTGGATGTCAGCCTGCCTGGTGTTCTTGAGGACCACAAACATATTTTCCCAAATTCCTTTCAAGAAACTTATTAGGAAACTCTACTGAATCA
Source organism: Propithecus perrieri (assembly GCA_963574695.1). Lineage (NCBI taxonomy): Eukaryota > Metazoa > Chordata > Mammalia > Primates > Indriidae > Propithecus > Propithecus perrieri. The sequence continues at coordinate 2,697 of CAUYRB010103170.1, read as the reverse complement.
TCTTGAACTGTTTGGACCAACCAATTGACCAGGTTGTAAAAATTCTTAAGTTGAGTTAACCACTGATCAAGGCACTTAATGATGAGTTAAACTTCCATTAGTCAGATGTAGACCCTTACGCATATCCAATTATACAGGAGTATTTAATACAGGGATGAAAGAAACATTACATGATTTGTGTCAATAAGTTACATTTCTGTGCCATGCAGATATCACTAATCAATCACAAGACACTGAACTGTTGGGTTTAAATAAGGTCTTAAGAGTCCTTTTGTTCACATCTTCCCAGACAGCCACTACAAATCAACTAGACTTGACAGCCGAGATGAAACCTGTTTGCCATCCTTGATCTAGTGGCATGCTTCACCTTTCTAGTGACCCGCCCTGCTGTGAATAAATTATCATACTTGGCCAGTGTCTTAAATAGCTCCCTCCCTGCTACTCGAAGGAAGAAGATATTTCTCAAAAAGCTACATAGATAATCCTTTGTGTATTCAAACATTTCTCTAGGCTCTTTCTTCCACCTCTCACTTATAATAACCCCATTTACCCAGCTCGCAGTTTTCTAATCTATTGGATATCAGCCAGATTGTCTTTTTCTGCCAATTTCATCATAAGCAGAAATCACCTAGACAGTCTCCCGAGATATTGGTTTGACTTTTCCTCAAGCTTGCCTCTTAGTTTCTTCCTTACTTCTTACTCTACAGAGTAAGTAGCAGTTTGCTACAGGCAAGTAGCAGTTTTCCACTAAGCCTGACACAGGTTCCAAGGGAAAAACACCAACATTAACCAGAAGTTAATGATTATGAGGAGGGATCAGATAAATCCCAGAATAGAAAAAAGGTATGCCAAAGTGACCTGCACAAATAACCATATTTACCTACTCATGAGGCTGATGCCATGTCTCTCATTAAAAGTTTTAATTTACAAAGCAATTTAGATCAGTTAGGGGTGTGTGTATGTGTACTCATACATGCTCATTTATATTACAAAAATAAGTATTCCAAAACTCTTTACATTAAAATTCCAATTTTATTTATGCATAATTTATAAATAGACAAGTGAATAGACTTATCTAACCTAATCTCTCTACCTATATATTTTTATATTATTTCCTACATAAAGTAAAATATCTATTACATGTTAAAATAATTATGTATGTGTGTGACCCAAGTATCTCTCATCTCTGTGTATCTCTTTTGCTACAAAGAATGATATGAGTCTATCATTTCAAAAATGAATTTATGAATGTTCAACAGCTGCAGACAGGGTTTTAAATTTATATTTAAGCCAACAAGCTTCCTTCCCTTCCTTTTTAAAAGAAGTGTCCCTTCCCTTAAAAATAAAAATTTCCCTTTGTATATTTGGGTTCTGTAATCCAGGTTGATTTTTCTCCCAAGACTCTCATAATACACCTCATATGAGTGTTTCTACTGATCAGTTCATCTCCCATTAATAGCTCCTCTCATAAGTCAAGTCTAACTATCATCACTTTTGACTGGATATATTCCAAGACCCAATAGATAATAAATCTTTTCTCTATTGTATTAAATAATAAATATGATTCATAAATGACTCTGATGAACCTTCTAGACCTATCTTCCAGGGAAATTTCAAGTCTAATATCCACTCAGAAGGTGACTGGTGTGTGGACTTTCATTTTTGTCTTAAGTTTAATAAGTCATTAGCTCTGCATTCAGCCTGAATAGCTCTGCATTCATCCTGACAAGCTCCTGGCACACACATCTGTAAAAAGATAGAGGTCTTTTAAATTTGCTTTCCTCTTTCTGTGTTCATCTGCCTATCATCCAATGGTGTGAGGCCTAGGTAAAAATTTTCAGGAATTGTCACGGTTCCAAGTGAATGCTGAGAATGCTTGTGTGAGTGTAAACTGTTGCTGGTGAAAGTTAGCCAGTCGGGAGACTTATCTTGAGTTGACAGGTCCCTACGTACACTGGGGAGCCTCATGTTCTGAGATGATCAGGAAGACCGGGATATGAGGAATAGCTCATGTGACCCTCGAACAGTGGAACTCTATAATCTACTAAATTCAGAAGCTAATAAATGGCAGACAGAAATCTAATCCAGAAAAAAAATGACTTATCTGTTCTTTTATATTTATGTTTTACTAACTTTTAGATGACCTATTAGGAGAGAGGAAAACTATTGAGGAATCAAACAGATTTCAGTTTGGGATTCCTTCTGGAATGTTCCTGCATTTTAAGCAACAATGTAGTTAAGCAAACATGTAACAAGTTTACCACATGAGTGCCTTTTTAAAACCGCAAGCATAATTATTTACTCAAAATCATTGCCTTAATTGATTGACAACATGATTAATTGAAAGTTCACCAAGAGAAAAATCAGAGGATTGTTACTGTTTGGAAGACCATATGCACTGGGTCAAGCTGACCGGTATATGACTCTCAAGACTGATTTTTTTTTCCCCTTAACTGTATGATTTAAAATAACCATCATTTTTCATCTAGAAATATCAGAATTAAATGTGACAACCGGAGTTAAGTGGTAACTCCCCTACCTGGCACATTTCAGGTTCGCTATAAATGTTAGCTTCCTTTTTTCTCTTACATGTGTCTCATCTTGTGTAAATCACTTCACCTCTCTGAACCCATTTCTTTTTTTTTTTTTTGAGACAGAATCTCACTGTGTTGCCCGGGCTAGAGTGCTGTGGCGTCA
>CAUYRB010103169.1:0-19397 GCA_963574695.1 Propithecus perrieri | reverse complement strand
TCAGCCTCCCAAGTAGCTGGGACTACAGGCATGTGCCACCACGCCCGGCTAGTTTTTTTTATATATTTTTAGTTGTCCAATTAATTTCTTTCTATTTTTAGTAGAGACGGGGTCTCACTCTTGCTCAGGCTGGTTTCGAACATCTGAGCTCAAACAATCCGCCCGCCTCGGCCTCCCAGAGAGCTAGGATTACAGGCGTGAGCCACCACGCCCGGCCTCTATTTACATTTTTTAATCATACACCTGAAAAATATAATTCACCTAAATCACAGGGATGTTTTGTGTGAGAAATAATTTGCTGTAACTTCCTGGGTTGGGGTTGGGAAACTTGGAAGAACCCAGACACTCATTTATTGTCATATCTGAATGACAGATTCCAAGCATATTAAGTATTCAAACAATAAATAATTTGTTATATCTAATTTAAAATTTGAAGTCCAAAATTACTTTAGTTTGGTAAAAATGAACAAACCGGTTTGCAGAGGTGGAATATCTCTTTTGCATCCGTAAAAACAGTGATGTCAATGAAATTATGAAACTCTAGCTTTTGGTTAATAACAATTATGTTTGTGGTACTAATGGCTATGAATTAGTACATAATGAGCAATAATTGAAGTATTAAAATTTTATAATTACAATAATTTGTCATTTACCAGGCAGTGATCTTTATAATGATAATAAGCTAAAAGATAATTTTATGCCCACATATAAATTTTTAAAGGTGGCCATATAGACTCAGGGGTGAATGACTGTTGAGTGAAAGAGACACAGAATGCTTATCTGGATATAATCTTAGTTCTCTGGCTTGACCACGCTGCCTGGATGAAGAAGGGATGACACAGAAGACAGAATTGTGAAGTGAGTGAAGAGAAACTGGTGTGGACAATGTTGCAAGATGCCAAATGACACTTATGTTAATTTATAGACATATGTGACATGGAGCCTCTCAGAACTATTCCACTGCTGCTACATCTAACGTCGTCTGTTGTTTTTCCCTCTGCCTGGTGTGAAAACTGAGCTCATCGTGAGGAAGGTTGTGTTTTCGTATGTGTTTATATGCATAAGCACCTGCATAAGGGATATTATGAATATTGCAAACCAGGATCCCATGTCTGTTGGATACTTGTTTTAGTAACCTGTATGTCCCCAGGCCTCACCAGCCTATTGTTAGGGAAGAAAACAAATTAGTATTTTGTATCTGAATGGTGCTGGCTTTTAGTTCTCCCTCGTTGGAGCAGGCTGGTAAAGTGCCCTTCCCTGGCAGGTATTTTGGCTCATCTCCAGGGCTGCTGAACACTTGCTCAATCAAGCCCTTGTCCACTGGGCATGGCTGGCCTCCCTCCAGCTGTTCCACTGCTGAGGACCACTGCTTTGTCTAGGGTGCTGTCTCCTGTTATGTCCCAAAGCTGAAAAACCATACACCAAAACAGATCAGTTCCTTTCCATCATCACAGTCCAGGAGGCTTACTATGGGCAAGGAGAGCGGAAACATCTCCGCACCATAGGGCTCAGACTTGTGCCACTGACTTCACCACTACCTCTATCTCTCCCATTTCACCCCAGGCCTGGGGAGACCAAGACTTTCCACATCAAAGGCCCTCTTTCTCAGAGTTAACCAGTTCAAAGGGGTAGAGGCCAACAGGGTCACAGGCACTCATATACTCATCTCTTGCCTTCTTAAGCATTTCTCCCTGAGATTTCACATCAGAAAGATGGCACCTGTTCACTTTGGCTTTTGAGGGAGTCTAGCATTGGGTTTTGTACTGTTGGATCAAAATGTGGATCTTAGTTTGATCCAAGGGTTTTAAGAGCACGCTGTGTGTGCTTTTTCTCTTGATCTAGCCACTCTTTGTGCTGCAAGGTTATTGTTTGTTATGGAGATAAAGGCAGAGGGACACACCCAACAGTCAGACAGGGCCTTGTGTTTTGAGCTTCTATGTTGAGATGTGTACATTTCCTTGAGGCATCATGCTATTCCCATTTTCAAAGGAAACAAAGGCATTAGAGTAACATGTTCTTGTCTCCCAGATGATGCAGAATAATTCATGGGTTTAACTAAACTGCTTCGAAACCTGTTGCACTGTCAACCTGTTGCAGAGAATGCAAAATAAATAGCCCATATTTTTATTCTAACTGAAAACATTTTCTAGGGAAGCTGGAAACCATGCATGACATGAAAGCTGTGGCTAGAATTGCTGTTTTCTCCATATGAGAGTTAACATTTAGATCCATTATGCAGGGCATACTTGTATGGCTTGAGAATTATATTAGCACAGTTAACTCTGAGTAAAATCCAAATTAGTTAGCCAAAGGAGTGGCAAGACAAGCTGAAATTCATGCACTGAATTTTAGTCAGTAGTCCCACTTTCCCTCACCAAACCTTTTCATTTCAATTACAACAAATAGCACACCTAAGATTTTAGTTTCTCTTTCTTACTCTTTATCTATCCTGGCTCTAGTCAAGGGGCATTATCTGTCTATCCATCCAACCAACCAACCAGTGTCCACCATGTGTTATTTGTATCTTAACAAGGGCAGCCAAAGGAAATCCAAGAATGTCAGGTGGGTAGGCAGAAGCTGGATAGTTGTGTCAGCTCGTGGATTGTGGGGTAAATTGCATTAATGTCCTTTCAGTTAAGAGGCTTGGGTTCCCTATCCTTTTCTTTCAGTGAGGCTGTGATTGACAACACTAATAACGTGTCAGTCCTTTTCTGGCCTGTGTTAGGCCGAAAGCACTACTGTGAATGACATCTTTACCAGAAATTTCAGAAGGTACTCAGAGGTTTATCAGTCACAGACACGAAGAATCTGAAGTGGGAAAATGACCAAGGGGGTTGGGTAGTGAGTGAGAAGTAATTTTCACTCCTAAGGACCATACTAAGAAGGATAGAAAGGGTCTCTACCTTTCTTGAAGTTCAGATATCTGCATCCTTTTGAGAATTAAGCTTCCGTTATCAGGAGACAGTGAAAACACTTTCTTTGTATTAGGGATACTGTTACAGCTTTATTGAGATTTTTGGTTTGTTTCTTTGCTTATAAATAGTGTCTCATATACTGAGAATTACTGAAAAGGATGATGTTTCACATAAATTGCTTTTCTAGCTAATTGTAATTTGCTTCTTAAAACACTAAAGCTGATTAGGTTTTGATGAAATTTTTCTAAAAACCATTCCAGCATTTCTGATCTTAGGAGTTGAGTCCACTGATGTAATGGAACATTTTTTTTTTTTTGGAAGATCTGCAGCTTAGGTCTCCACTCCCCACATCAATTTGCATCTACTGTTACATATAATGGTTTCTTCTTTGTATTTGGGAAGAAAGAGAGAGGAAAGAGAAGGGAAGTCGAAGGAAGGAGGGAATGGCGTGGTGTCGGTTATCCTCTCTCTTCCTGTAAAGCAGCTGGAGCCCATAGTCGGTACAATTATAAAGACCAGAAGCTGGCACAACTGTTTTCAAGAAAGACCCTGTGATATTCCAGAACTATCCTAAGCCTAGCTGGGGTCCAGGTGACAAAGTATAGCAAAGAGTTTGGAAAAGGTCATTCTTGCTGTGACCAACAGAACTCAACAGTCTGTGATTTCAGCAATAGCAGACTTACAGCATTCTTTTACAGGATAGCTTAGGGGTGGCAGTCTTGTTGGAAAGGGATAATGGGATAAATTTTATTTTGAAGCTGATTTTGAGTTCAACACACATTTTAACTTAGGTAGTGTGTTTATTTGGCAGTGGGTTCTAGGGGAGTTTGGATGAAACTGTGTGCGAGGGAGGAGGGAGGGGATTCAGCCCACCCAAGTCATCCTTTGGCACCACCTTTCTTGTCATGGTCTTGATATGAATAGAAATGGCTCAACTGTAACATAGTCTCACAAAAGCAGCTTCAGTGAAGTGGACTTTGTCATTATTCTTAAATGGAATGCAGGAGGAAAGCAAAATGGTGGACACCGGGACAGAGTGAGATCCTCCCTTAGCACTGGAGAGTCAGAGCTATCCTCAGTGTAACAGCAAGTGAATCTGCTGGCGATGTCTGGTAACACTGGCAGTATGTTAGACATTATGTCATCTTTCTAGGTCTCAGAACCATCACACACATACACTGGTTACTGTGTGCTGGTTTCTAATGCAGAATTTCCCTTTAAGGGCATGGAGGTATGTAGAACATTTTGCCTTACTCTAAATGGGCCTAAGTTTAATGAGAAAGTTCACCTTGGGAACTCCAGGTCGGTTATTTCCATGAACCCAAACTCAGGACTTCTCCTCCTTGACCTTTCATTTGCTTCTTGAACTATTTGTGTTTATTGCATATTTCTTTGAAGTCAGGGAGTTTGTCTTATTGAACTTTGTGTATCTATGTGTCTGACACAAAGCTTTTCATATAGAAGGTACTCAATAAGTGTTACATAAGGATGATTGTGATCTTAGAATATTGGTAGCCTCATTCCCCTGAGCAGGATCCTGCTTATGTTGTTTTGATCCTCTGTGACTTCAATGTCTCTTATGCTTCCAACCCTCCCATCCTTGCCCCAGCCAAATCATGCCCTACAAATAGGCTGGTGCTTTAATTGCTCTTGAACTTGACCCAGCCCCTCAGATTCGTGATAAGGGATTTGCCCTTCAGCACTGTCCCATTCAGGAGATACCAGCCCCTCTACCCCTGTTAGGTTTTCCCACAGAATTGCTTTTAGTTCATCTTTGCTTGCTCCATACACAGAACCAACTATTGATGATAAGTCCAGGGGAAGAAAGTTGTATAAACAGATATACAAATGTAGAAAAATTTAGGACCATATATAGAGAACAGTGAGTAGCTTAACATGGCTGGAAGTAAAAATGCAGGACAGGAGTCACAGAACAGAATTTTGGAAAGCTAATTGGAGCCTGAAATAAGGAGCTTGAGGGTTATAATGTAGATGATTAGGAGCCATTTTAGATATTAGAGAAAGGGAGTGATCTGAATAAAAATATTTATCACATACATTAAATTCAATTAATTAAATTAACTTCAGTTGAACAAGTACCTATTGTATTGTTGAGATGACATCAGGAGAAGGTACCTAGGTAGACAGAGATCTTATAGTGAAAGTCATCCATACTCTTGAGCTTTGAGCAATTTAAAACTGGGTGTGTGTTTTCTTAGATATAAATAAATGGCTAGATATAAATACTGTTAGATGTATTCTCTCCAGAGCAACTAGATGAGAATTCTTTAAGACTTAGGCATTTAAGCATCTCCTTTTTTCTAGAATGATTTTCCCTTTCCAAAATCCCAGGAAGTTACATAAAGTTTCTTAATTCAAAAACCAGAAAATGTCCTTCCATGGTAAAGTCTGTTTTATGTGCTTCCAGAGGGTCTTGTGTGGTGGTATCTCCCAATAATGATTCTTCAATTCATTTAAATCATACCCTGAACTGGGTACTTTCAAAACCCTCATCATTTACAGTTTTAGACTGTAATTCCCTGAGACTATTGCTAGATCACAATCATTAAACCTCATTCTCTAATCTCGGAAATGATGGCTAGCCTACATTCTTCAGCATTTTGATTACATTTATTCTCTGATTCATGTTCTGTGTCATAGGAAGTTAAATAATAAGTTAAATGCACTTTAATTGGTAGAAACCAGAATCATTATTTTTCCTTTCATAGGATTCCTTTTCAAGAAGTCTTTACTTACAAAATCAAGTAGGAATAGAACCCGTATTCACAGAGGAAAACTAAGTGCTCTTGACTTCTTGTGTTCAATCCCCCTTTGAGCATTAAGCATTGCAGCAGAATCCAAGAGGGCAGTGTTTGGGGAGGTGAGCACCAAGAAGAAACAGGGAGCTGGGGGAGAGTTGCTGTCTGAGACACAGAATAACCTAGCTCTAAGATCACTCATATTAGAAGTTTGGTTATTTTAAAAATATGAAGCAAAATCTTATACAGTTAATTTAGGGCTAAGTCATTTTCTTAATTAAAACCGGGCTAAGTGGCTAGTTTGTACTCATCAGCATTAGCTGAAAGAGTGACACTAGTCATTTTCACATAATTACAGCTGCCTCTTTAGAATTTTCTGGGTGTTTAAGTTTCACTTTTCTCTTTCCGTCAAAATTTATATTCTTGGCTCTTCTTTGGAAAATCAGTGACTGAAATACAAGAGCAGAATATTTGATTGCACTGGTTGCTGTCCCAGTAATAAACATTCTTGGTCTTTGGGAAGCAACAGCTTACTAAAATACAATGTTAACAGATTAGCATAGTCAGGGCTGAAATGGCTCATAAAATACAGGTGGAGATAGAGCAGCATGATCAGCAGCTGTGGGTCTGTTCTTTTCCACCATGACCATAAATCAAATGGTCACCGTGATGAAAGAAAATTAACAAAAGGTTTTGAGGGACAAGGTTGAGAAGGTGTCTGAACATTGGGCGGTGGGGAGGTTGTTTCACATAGATTGTTATTATAAAAGTAAAATAAGTAAAAATGAGATATCATTTCTCTGATGCCTTTATGAGAACAAATGTGAAAGTTTCCTTTTAATAAAGGACACAGGGTTTTGGGTTTCAGCCTCAGTCTAGTAATGAGGCTCTGGACCAGACATAAAAATGTCCTCCTAGGACATTGTCCTATAACTCCCTAAATGGATATTCCAAGTAACCACAGACATCAAACTCTCATTTGAAAGGGAAAATTAATGGAATAAAAGTATAAATTGGTCTTAGTATTTTCTTTGTAATTGTACAGTTAAGGAAAAATATTACCAGATAATCAAAAGATAAGGGCAATCACGAATGAAAATAAAGAATTCCACTTTTCTTTCTGGTCACTTCAGAAATTTGGGAGAGAGAAAATGAAATAAGTCTCAAAGTTTGTAAATAATTTAGCCAACTCAAGTCCTTAAACCTCAATGAGGCAATCAATAAGAAGGCATTAATCATACTTAATAATTTTACACAGGAGACATAGGCATTTACCCTTATAAATTACTTTTATAATGTAGGATTTCACTATTCACCAGGGTAAGGTAACATGATTATAATAGTGATCACTTGTTGAATGCTTATCATGTGTCAGGCACTTTGCAAGACATTTTGCTTATTTTATTTAATTCTTCCCACAATCCTGTGATGGAGACTTTATTCTGATTTTCACTTTATAAATGAATCAATGCTCAGAAACAGTAAATAACTTGCTCGAGTCTGACAGTTAATCAGTGGCAGAACTGGTGTTCAAATTCAAGTCTCTCTGACTCCAGGGCCCTTTTGCTTTTTTGCAAGATCTCTTATTTGCCGGAGCGAACAATGCCAGTGATAGAAGTTTACAGAAGCATTTTCTACTATTTTCCATTTTCCTCAGTGGTCTGCTAGGATGAACTCGGGCACCAGGGCATCTGAAAATATCCCACATCTGGGCATCCATCAAAACAGTTTCCCTTATCAATTTATTTCTTCCTTCCTTCCTTCCTTCCTTCCTTCCGTCCTTCCTTCCTTTCTTTCTTTTTAAATCATCTGTCTTTTTTTATGCCCATTCCATGGTCTAATAAATAAATTAGAAAGGCGAATGTCCTTATAACACTAATATTTAGGGCAAGATCAAGTCTCACTTTATAGGATGAGTCATGTCAAGTTTTACCTTTTGCAATTGAAAGATTTGGAGGGACATGAGCATATGACTCCTGATTTATGTGAGAAGGTAGGAAAGGTAACCAAATGTTTATCGAGCATATGCTGCGTCTGGTGACAGTCCATTTGGCATAGGAGGAAACAGGTTCAAAAAAGTTAAGGGACTTGCCCAAGTCTGCCTACCAAGTAGGTAAAGAGTTAGACTTTGAACCCAGGGCTATCTAACTTCTCTTCCCTATTTTACATTGTTCTAGGCCAGGCAATAATTTACCACTTTCTCTGTGGCAACTTCTGTTCTCTACGTTCCTGATAGAGATTTTGTTGCTTGTTAGAAAATAGCTACTGAATCTTTCTAACAGCCCCCAAATTCAAGATATTTTGGAAATTACTAACAAAGGGGTAAAATGGATCACACCTGATAAATGATGTATTGTGTCAATGAGCATGTTTGAAATAGATAAATTTGACTCTATGCAACGTTATACATTTTCCACAGTGGAATTCAGCTCTTCAGTACAGACATTTTAATACAGACATTTTGCAGCTGGAAAAAATGAATGTATTTCAAAAATCCAAGACAATAATGAGAAATTTTTTTTTCTAAATTTGAGCTGTTTATGGGATGGATGTCAACCAAGCAAGAGACAAAAAGAAATAGATACTCTGTAAGCAGGTTTTTTGGTTTATTTCTGGTTTTGTTTTTTAAAATTATCTGAGGTTTGATTAAAGGAATGCTGAGACCTACCCTTACTTGAATGTTTGTGGCAGTTTACATTACCCAGCTCTCCTTACAAATCAGGGGCCTGGGGTAAGCTAACAGCTTTGGGAATTGGACCCAGACAGAAACAACCAGTAGGTGCTAATTCACATGGAACTTGAGGCACTGAAGTGGGCAGCTGTGTCTGATGTAATTTCTCATCCCTGTGGTCCTATTGTCTTTAAGGTATCTTATTCTGGGACCTTATCTTAGGAGAGCTGCACAGGTATTCTCCCCGTGAGATCACACCTGAGTCTTGCCCAGCACTAAAGGAAAGAGTTAGCTGAGGTTTACCCCAGGACATCATGGATGGCTCTGACTTGTTATTTTAAATTGAAGCCTTGAATACAATCCACTGGTATTGATTTGTAGATATCTATAGGGTATTTTTCCAAAACAGGAGTTGATGCAGAGGTAAATGATGAACAAAAACCTGGAATGAATTATATAAGTTGCTGAACCTTAAATCAAATCCAAACGTTACTATTTTTATTTTTCACTGAACTTAGAAACAAAACAAAGCTTTTTGAAAAATCAAACCCTAGTGAACCAGTTTGAACTTGTAACTGATCCATTGAACTGGAACCAGACTAGAACACCAAAATATTTTCTAAATCACACGTGAGTCACCTGAGTGTTATTTAGAGTCTCTGGTGTTGAGTGCTTGTTCACTCTCAGAACTAAAATTCGAGTTAACGATTTCTCTCTGCCATGTATCTGTGTGGGGGCAGAGACACTATAAGAGGCTTTGGTGGTAGAACAGGGAGAGAGAATATTTACAAAATCAGTGCTTCAAGCATTTCTCTTAACTGCATTTCTTTTTAATTAAACTCCGACACTGAGATTCAACATAAATCACAGCAGTATGGCACTATGCTGTTTGAAGCAGGGTCTGAGGCCCCGAGCACAGGCATTTGGATGCACCCTGATGCCCCTCTAGGGAATGCCAGCAAACCACCAAACACAGTTTCAAAAGCCTCACACCAAATGATTATTGTGCCAGATTGGAGTTCTGTGGTTTCAACCACTCCTTTTGCATAGATGATTCCTTCAGTTCTATCTTGCCCTTTAACTCTCTCCTGAATGTTAATCCCATTTATATTTGCTGTTCACTTAGAGTCCTTACTGGCTTTCCAAGCTTGGCATGTCTGATGTTGAACTGGTTCCTTGTCCCTCTAACAAACTCCTCCTGTTTTGACTATTTGTGTTAATGTCATTCTCCTGGTTAACTAGGCTTGAAACTTAGTTAACTCATTTAATCTCTTTCTTCTCATATCCAACAAAGAAGGAATCAGTGTCCCACCTTACTGTGGTCCAATTAAAACACCCTAGGTTTGTGTCAGGCTTGGTCTGTGATGCTGTGCTCAGATTTGGGGCGGGCAGAGGGGTCAGTAGTGGTGTCTGGACAAGGAGGGACCAGCAGATGCTACACAGGGGGCTGCAGAGCTGAGCTGAGGCAGCAGTTAGAGAGGGTTTCAGGAATCACAGCAAGACCAGGGCTCAGACCTGGAGCAGCGCAGGAGGGCATTGCGAATGGTGATGGGTTCAACCCAGCCTGCTCTGACTCTCATCCGGCTTATCTCTAAGGTCACTCTGGCCTCCGGCAGTTTGAGAGTTATTTTCTTCCTTTGGCTTTACCATTTATTATCTGTACAACCTTGAGCAAACAACTTTCTGACTCAACATTATCAAAGATAAAATGGAGATAATAGTTCCTTCCCTGACTTCTTTGAGTTTGTGGTTAGAATTAAGTAAAATAATAATGCAACAGGCACCATACTTTTTTTTTTTAGATGAGTGTTAACCTTTAATATTATTTTTTGAAATTTCTCCTGTCTCATATCTAAACTCTTCGTATGAATTTGTTTTTATGTTCTGTTTGTTTGAATTAAAAGAAAGAGCACAGTAGTTTCTGTAACTTATTACAGGAGCATTATTATTATTACAGTATTATACCGCATTATTATTATTTTTTTTGTTTCAGAATATTACAGGGGTACAAATGTTTTGGTTACATGGATTACTTTGTACAGCTTGAGTCAAAGTTTAAGTGTGCCCATCACGCAGATACTGTACATTCTGTCTGTTAGGTGTGATTTCATCCGTCCCTTCCTCCCCCCTTCCATCTGCTTGGTTTCCTTTGAGTTTTACTATATATGTGCACATGGGTGTCGATCAATTGGTTCCAATTAAATAATGAGTACATGTGGTGTTTGTTTTTCCATTCTTGTGATAGATCACTTAGAAATATGATCTCCAGTTCTATCTAGGTTGTTACAAAAGGTATTAATTCATCATTTTTTCTTATGGCTGAGTAGTACTCTGTGGTACACATACACCGCATTTTATTAATCCACTCAGGAATTGATGGGCGCTTGGGTTGATTCCAAATCTTTGCAATATGAATTGTGCTGCAACAAACATTTGAGTGCAAGTGTCTTTTTGGTAAAATGGCTTTTTTTCCTTTGTGTAAATACCCAGTAGTGGTATTGCTGGATCAAATGGTAGGTCTACTTTTAGTTCTTTGAGGAATTTCCATACTGTTTTCCATAGAAATTGTACTAATTTGAAGTCCCACCAGCAGTGTAGAAGTGTTCCTTTCTCTCCTTATCCACACAAGCATTTGCTTTTTGGGACTTTTTGATGAAAGCTATTTCCACTGGAGTTGGGTGAAAAGACATGAATAAAAGATTTCCAAAAGTTGATAGACTAATGGCCAATAAACATATGAAAAAATGCTCAATGTCTCCAATTATCAGAGAAATGCAAAGCAAAACCACAATGAAGCATCATACACTTTAAAGTGCTGTGCGCGTGCGGTGAGGGGGTGTTAGGTGATAAGCTCTGTACACTCAGCTTTTCATTTGTTCATTCATTCATTCATTCATTCAAATGTTTACCAAGCTCCCTCTGTGTCCAGGCACTGTGCTAGGCACTGACCATACAGTGGTAAACACATCCTCTGCCTCTTACACACAGATTCTGCCCTCTTAGAACAGACGAGGAAGCAGGTTTTAAACAAATTACCACACAACTAACAATAGCTTTCAGATATATAACACTTGCTATGTGCCAGTCTCGTTCTAAGCCTTTACCTCATTTAATCCTCCTAACAATTCTATAAAAAAGACAATAATATCATTCCATTTTACCAATGAGGACATTTAGGCCCAGAGAGATTAAACAACTTGCTTCAGGGGTCTCACAGCTAGTTAGTGGCAAAGGCAAGATAATAACCCAATCAGTCTGTTTCTAGATTCTATGTTCACGCTAATAATCACTATATCAAACTACCTACCTTCTGTGAGCCAGAACATCCATCAGGTAGGTAGGAGCAGTCACTCCCAAATTCTGTAGTTAACTAACCTCTCTGATCTTGAGTTTCTTCTTCTGGAAAATAGGGGATAATACTAACACCTACTTCACAGAGTTATTCTGCGGAAAAGATGAGCTAATACTGATAAAGGATTTAACTGACATCACAAATGCATGGTATTAGTTTTTAGCTATTGATTATGAAAAGTGCAATGAGGACAAAGTGTAAGGTGCTATGAGGGAGTAAAACAGAAAGACCTAACCTAGACTGGCTTAGAGCGGCAGGAAAACACTCCAGGAAGAAATATTTAAGCAGAGACCCAAAGGATGAAATAATGAACAAAGGCATTGGCGGGAGGAGGGGGGACAGAGTAGAATATGTAATGACACTGGACAACTAGGCAGTTAGCTTCTTGCAGGAACAGAGAGGAGACCAGTGTAGCTGAAATGGATGGAGCAAGAGGAGCAAGGATGGAGGTGAGGCTGGAGAGGAAGAGGAACCACCCTGGTAGTTCCTCCCTTGTTTCCACTGTCATCATGAGAATTCAAGCCCTATTATTTCAGGCTTAAGTTATATCAATGACTTGGTAATTATTCCTCTTGTCTGAATCCTTTTGCATCTTTCATTCATTGTGTGTATTTCCGGCAAATTAAGGTCCTAAAGCATTCCTTTGACCATGGCAATGCTCTACCAAAACATTTTCAAAAGTTTTCCATTGCCTATCAAATAACTCAAGCAAGCATGCAGTGGCATTTTCAATCTTGTTTCAATCTGCTTTAAGTCTTTTCTCTTGCAACTTCTTTTCACATGCCCCAAACTTTCAATAATCTTGCTCTGCCCTTCTGTGCCTGGAATGCATCCTTCTTCCCATTTTTTATCTAGTCTTGGCCTGTGCAAGTCCTGTTTATTTTTCAAGGTCTGTATCAAGTGTTATCTTTTCACTAGAAGTTATGTCCTCACTGTTAAAATTCTATACCTTTTTGGTTGTCTTTTGCTATGGTCTGAATGTTAGTATTCCCCCTGATATATATATATATATATATATATATATATATATGTGTGTGTGTGTATATATATATATATACACACACACATATATATTAAGATCCTAACTTTCAACGTGATAGTATTAGGAAGTAAGGCCCTGGATTAAGTCACAGGGATGGAGCCTTCATGATTGAAATTATTACCCTTATCAAAGAGACCTCAGAGAAGTAGCTCATCCTTTCCACCACGTGAGAACACAGGGAGAAGGTGCTGTCTATGAACCAGGAAGCAGGCCCTCACCTGACGCTGACTGCCAGCATCTTGATCTTGGGCTTCCGGTCTCCAGAATTGTGAGAAGTCAATTTCTGTTGCTTATATGCCACCCAGTCTATGGTATTTTGTTATAGCAACCTAAATGGACAAAAACATCTTTCCTGTATATAACTTTTTTTCTCTAAAAAAACAATAAAAATAAAATTTGTTTTTTATTTGAAAACTGCATATGGAGAACTTAATTCTTATGTACTTTCTATCATAATCTCATGTCTATAAAAAGCTTTTGAAAACATTATTTTAAGTGGTGTCTAGTATTTAAGTATAGGAACATACCATAATACATGTAGTGATTCCTCTATGGGAGCTTCAGTTTCTTTATCCATAAAAGGAGTCAATAAGAATGCCTATCTCCTAGCATTATGGTGAAGATTAATGAGACAAAAATGAAAGCACTTATAAAGTAACTAGGACACAGTATATACTCAATAAATGATAATCATTGTCCCTTTTCTGTTGTCAGAAATTTTCCCTGTGGTTCATCTGCTCTCAGATGAGAGATGGAGTAGGTGGTGATGAGGGCGGGGAAACTCTTATATGAGGAGTTTCTTTCTGCCCCTAAAAAAAATAATGGTTCTGCCTATGAGAAACAAAAGATTTTCATTTCTCCTGCAAGACAAAGACTCTTAGACTCAGTAAAAAATTATCCAAGAAATGCAAATTTGTATTATTAGAAATTTGTTGGGTCAAGGAAGAGATTGGAAGCAGAATGTGGTTTGAAGATTACGGAGATTAAATTCATTTACGTTTTCTGTGGCCCTTGTTTCCATATATAATTGTGGATTGACTTTAGACTTTTTTAGTTTAATTGTTGCAAGCAGAAGTACCTTTGGGCTTAGTTTTTTCATACTCTAATAAATCTTCGTAATAAATGTCTTAGAGGTGGTCTTATTATATCCCATTACTCCTAATTTGATTGCAAGTCCAAGAGCATATTAATCCTCTTGGTGTTTAGAGTCTATAAATCTTTGATAATTTCACCTTGCAGCAATCTTTCACTCAGAGTTATATACTTAATGCTTTGAGTATTTCTTTAGGTTTCTGTTCCCTTGACTGCAACTAAGCAGCTTGAGGATACTTCTGCTCTCTGTAGTTCAATATCCATGTAACTTTTGCCTTTTATTCTTAGAGGAGATGAGCAGCTTCTTATTATAAATATACCTGCCATACCTATAGTTGAGAGAGCATGGTCTATGAGGTTCTCTAGCCTCACTCTCCATCCTCCACTAGACTACAAACACTTAGGAGCCAGAGGCTTCTGAGGATTCTCTGTATCCTCAGAATCTAAACTGTGTCTGATACACGGCAGCTGCTCAGTAAATACTAGCTGAAAGAATTAATGATGATTATTGCATCTTCACACTATTAAAGAAATCTTTTCAGGATATGGGCTTGGGGATTAAACAGAGCTGAGTTTTAATCCCAGCTCCACCTACCACTGGTAGTGTGTCGTTGGATAGGTCACTTTCATTCCCTAGTCCCAATTTCTTATCCTTATGGTGGAAAAATAATTTTTAGCTTGCCATAAGGACTAAAGGAAATAATACGTGTAAGCAGGTTTGGCACATAGAACACATACCATAAAAGGTATCTCTCCTTCATTTTGGAGATATCCCAATTCCAATTCCAATTCTTTTTTTAATGCTCTTTGCGTCCCCTCTATCAGACTAAATTCAGACTAAATTCAGAAAAGAAGAAAGTATGTAAGGGAAAGGCTATAAAAAGCAGTAGAAAGATTAGAAAATGGCAGGGGCATTGAGATTTTTCCAAACCTTTTTCTGATTTTCTTTCAGTAGCTTTCATTCTACAAAAATAAGTTTCTGTTTTTCTGTCAGACAGATTACCTTCTTTTAACCTTGGTGCTTCTCACTCGTGAGTTGTAAGTGAGAAGGAGGCATAAAGAGAGTAAAAGAAAGTGTCAAAACTCCCCGTGCTCTTCCACTGAATGCAAGAAGGAGGCTCCATAGGCCCTGTCTTGTTAGTTATGTGCTGGGTCTTTCTTTCTCCTGAAACAGGGTGAGAAGAGAAGCATTAGGGCAAGATGATTCAGCACACAGGCTGTGTGGGCAGTTGAGTTATGAGAGTAAAATAAAGTAATTCGTGTAAAGAAAACATTGGCAAGGTATCTGGCACACTGTAAGTCCTAAAAAAATGCCAATATTTATGGTAATGATTGATGATAATGATGATAGTAATGACTAGAAGGAAAACCCCACAAAACAAGTATGAATTATATTATCTCTACTGATATTAATTTTTTTAATAAAATGGAAAATTAAGAACTTGTAGAACCATAATTTGATAGTGGTTGAAGATGTTTTTGTTATTTTTGTTTATATACTACCTATAGAAAATAAAATTAAATATATTATTTTTACTTAAAAATACCATCTGTAAAATCATTCTAAATTTATTAAAAACCTATCCATCTGTCTATTATTTTTGTATATATGCATCAAAATATATTGGGAATGATGTTTTCTTAAAGTCAAGAATGATTACTTCTGGAGGGTGGGTTTTCTTTTGGGTTATTTTAAAACTTTCACCCTTGTATTTTTTAACACATCTATTGTTTTAGAAGATAACTTTTTTTGAGTAACAACAATTTTTTAAAATAAACTAACAATCAGAATTAGAAGAAAATATTCCAATATTCTAGTAATAATCAGTTCTGAGTGATAGGAATTTGAGCAATTCTTAATTGTTTCTATGTTCTTTTTAAAACAAAACATAAATACAATAAAAATCATCTTAAAGAGCACCAATATCCAGCCAAAGAAACAGAAATAAAACATCTCTGACTCATCTGCCCATGCCACATTTCACCAGTGGATTAGATGGATGTCTATCTAGTCCTAAAATATCTACAGGGAAGAAAATGGAGTTATTCCTCTGATCACCCATTCCAGTCTGGTCTAGAGAGAAAGAAATGAGTTGGGAGATAAGATATTTAAAACCCAGGGATACAAGCATGGCTAAACACATGCTAATCAAGAAATAGGATACATTGAGAAAAAGAATCAAGGACAAAAGCCATATGGTTATCTCAATAGACACAGAAAAAGCATTTGATAAAATTCAACATCTCTTTATGATAAAAACCCTCAACAAGTTAGGCATAGAAGGAGCATATCTCAAAATAATAAAGGCTGTGTAGAACAAAAGCACAGCCAACATCATACTGAATGGGGAAAAGTTGGAAGCACTTCCTCTAAGAACTGGAACAAGATGAGAATGCTCACATTCACCACTCCTATTAAACATAGTATTGGAAATACTAGCCAGAGCTAGACAAGAGACAGAAATAAAATGCATCCAAATTGGAAAAGAGGAAGTAAAATTATCCCTGTTTACTGAATATGATCTTATATCTAGAAAAACCTAAAGACTCCACCAAAAAAACACTTAGATTTGATAAATGAATTTAGTAAGTTGCAGGATAGAAAATCAACGTACAGAAATCATTAGTATTTTTATATACCAACAATGATGTGAGGTTGAAATAAGAAAGGCAATCCCATTTATGACAGCTATAAAAGTATACAACACCTAGGAATAAACTTAACCAAGGAGGTGAAAGATCTATACAAGGAAAATTGCAAAACACTGATGAAAGAAATTGTAGATGAAACAAACAAATGGAAAACATCCCATGCTCATAGATCAGAAGAATTAATATCATTAAAATGACCATAGTGCCCAAAGCAATCTATAGATTCAAAGCAATCTCTATCAAAATACCAACATCATTTTTCACAGAATAAGATAAAAACATCCTAAAATTCATAAATTCACCAAAAAAGAGCCTGAATAGCCAAAGCAATCCTAAGCAAATAGGACAAGGCTGGGAGGCATCACATATCCTGACTTCAAATTATATTACGAAGCTATAATAACTAAAACAGCATGGTAGTGGTATAAAAATAGACACATAGACCAATGGAACAGAATAGAGAGCCTAGAAATAAAGCCACATGTTTACAGTCAACTGATTTTTGACAAAGCCAACAAGAACATATATTGGGAAAAGGATACCCTTTTCAATAAATAATGCTGGGAAAGTTGGATTGCCATATACAGAAGAATTAAACTGGACTCCTATATCTCACCATATATGAAAATCCACTCAAGATGGATTAAAAACTTAAATGTAAGACCAGAAGCTATAAAAATACTAGAAGAAAACCCAGGGAAAACTCTCCTGGACATTGGTCTAGGCAAGGAATTTATGACCAAGACCTCAAAAGCTACAGGCAACAACACGAAAAATAGATAAATTGGACTTAATTAAACTAAAAAGCTTTTGCATAGCAAAATAAAAAAAAAACAGAGTGAAAAAACAACCTGCAGAATGGGATAAAATATTTTTAAACTATTCATCGCACAGGCAATAATATCCAGAATTTACAAAAACCTCATATTAAGAGTAGAATTATTTTTCCAGATCTGCAAAAAATGATGTTGGTATTTTAATAGGGATTGCTTTGAATCTGTGGATCACTTTGAGTATTATAGACATTTTAACAGTATTGATTCTGCTGATCCATGAGCGTGGCATGATTTTCCATCTGTTTATATCCTCTGCGATTTCTTTCCTCAGTGTTTTGTAGTTCTCCCTATATAGATCTCTCACCTCCTTTGTTGAATATATTCCTAAATATTTTATTTTCTTTGATGCTACTGTGAAAGGTATTTTGTCTTTGATTTGATTCTCAGATTGACTGTTATTGGCATATATGAAAACTATTGATTTGTGTGCATTGATTTTGTAGTCTGACACTTTGCTGAATTCATTTATCAATTCCAGGAGTCTCTTGGTTGAATCTTTGGGGTTTTCTAGATATAATATCATTTCATTAGCAAAGAGGAATAGTTTGACTTCTTCTTTCCCAACTTGGATACCCTTGATTTCCTTCTCTTGTCTGATTGCTCTGGCAAGGACTTCCAGCACTATGTTGAATAGAAGTGGTGATAGTGGGCAACCTTGTCTGGTTCCAGTTCTAAGTGGAAATGCTTTCAATTTTTCCCCATTCAGTATGATTTTGGCTGTGGGTTTGTCTATATGGCTTTAATAATTTTAAGGTATTTCCCATCTATGCTTATTTTGTTAAGAGTTCTTATCATAAAAGTGTGCTGAATTTTGTCAAATGTCTTTTCTGCATCTATTGAGAGGATCATATTGTCTTTGTTTTTGCTTTTATTTGTATGGTGAATTACATTTATAGATTTACATATGTTGAACCATCCTTGCATCTCTGGGATGAAGCTCACCTGGTCATGATGAATTATTTTTTTTTGATATGCTGTTGCATTTGGTTGCTAAGGTTTTATTGAGAATTTTTGCATCTACATTCATAAGGGATATTGGTCAGCAATTTTCTTTTTTGTGTGTGTCCTTTCCTGGCTTTGATATCAAGGTGATGTTGACTTCATAAAATGTGTTGGAAAGGATTCCTTCCTTCTCAATGTTGTGGAATAATTTCTGCAAAAAGCTCTTATGGATATCAGCCTCCGCGAAGAATTTATGAAAAAGACCACAAAAGCAATCACAGCAACAACAAAAATAAATAAATGGGACCTTATCAGATTAAAAACCTTCTGCACAGTCAAGGAAACTATCACTAAAGCAAATAGACAACCTACAGAATGGGAGAAAATATTTGCATGCTACATACCTGATAAAGGGCTGATAACTAGAAGTTATATAGAACTCAGGAAAATCAGCAAGAAAAAATCAAACAACCCCATTAAAAAGTGGGGGGCAAAGGACATGAACAGAAATTTTTCAAAGAAAGACAGACTAATGGCCAAGAAACATGAAAAAATGCTCAACATTTCTAATCATCAGGGAAATGCAAATCAAAACCACAATCAGATATCACTTATCTCCAGTGAGAATGGCTTTTATCATAAAGTCCCAAAACAACAAATGTTGGTGTGGATGCAGGGAGATAGGAACACTAATACACTGCTGGTGGAACTGCAAACTAGTACAACCTCTATGGAAAGTAACCTCAAAGAGCTAAAAGTGGAACTACTATTTGATCCAGCAATCCCACTGCTGGGTATTTACCCAGAAGAAAAAAAGACATTCTATAAAAAAGACATCCGCACACAAAGGTTCATAGCAGCACAATTCACAATTGCAAAGATGTGGAAACAACCCAAGTGCCCATCAATACATGAGTGGATTAATAAAATGTGGTATGTGTATACCATGGAGTTCTACTCAGCCACCAAAAACAATGGTGATCTAGCACCTCTTATATTATCTTGGATAGAGCTGGAGCCCATTCTACTAAGTGAAGTATCACAAGAATGGAAAATAAAAAAAGACATTTTTTACCTGATATTGTGATACCATGCCTGTCTAAATGGCAATAATAATAGAGAAAATAACTACCTTT